>JAKUCC010000172.1:0-19168 GCA_030563365.1 Hemisphaericaspora xylanilytica | reverse complement strand
TTGGCCAACGCATACAGAAACTCAATCAAGAGTGATCCCAACTTTCGTCGTTGATAGGCGGGGAACACACAAATACACGCCAAGTTATTATCATTATCATACGCCCCCATCTCTTTGGAGAAGAACCCCATGGGTTTGAAGTATTGTGCCGGGTATTCATCGGTGAAATCAATGCCGTAAATCACGTAGAAATTAAATTGATCAATGTTGTAATACACCGATTTATCATCAAGGAATAACTTCCCAAATAGACATAGGTTCTGACAGAATAATTGGTGCTTATATCCTTGGATTTCTCGGATTACGTACGGTCCAGTGTCGTCGTCACGATAGACTAGTTTGCCGATTGTAGGTCGGAATTTTTGATAGGTGCAATTAGGGACGTGATGGGCGAGGTCATGGTGGTTGGCGGAATATTTGAAACAGTATTCGCACACGTATAAATGATCGAGCCAATATTGTGTATTATCGTTATTCTGATGATCGAGAGTGGTAGTGGTTGTTGATGTGGGTGTGGTGTTTGTGTTTGTGGTGGTGGTAGATGTTGTTCGGTATAGTTTTTTCAAGGTTGGGTCATGGGCGATTTTATTGGTATATTCATAACCTAATGATGAATGGATCGGGTCTTGTGGGTTGAAATAGGCGGCGTTTCCATACCAAGTGTTAAATTCGTATTTACCTAATGTGACTCTTTTGATGTTTGGTTGGGATAGGAGACCGTAGTAGGAGTTGGTTTGTTTATTGTTGATGGAGGTCTTTTTCTTTTTGGGTGGGGTGGAACTGGCGGTGGTGGTGGTGGTAGTGGTGGTGGATTTGGGAGTATTAGTTTGTGAGATGGTAGTAGTTGTATACAGCATTCGACATTCCACAGAAGGGTGGGGGGTTGATCCTTGAGACTCGTGTAGGGTGTTTGAGTTAAGCACACACTGAAGATGACTTGATCGGGTGATGCTACTACTGATTACTACCAGTGCTTATTGATATTGGGTAGAAAAAAAATAATCATTGACAGCATCAACACCCAACGCGTCTTCTTCATATACACAACTCAAAGCACACTACACACACACACACACACATATACAATGCCACCAAAAGGATGGAGAAAGAACGCAGAGGGACAATATCCTCAGCCCACAAAGGAAACAGAAGTCATATCAATCGATGAAATCCTCTTTCCAAAAGCAACAATCCAAAAACTCGCCCGCACAATGCTCATCGACGACGACCAACCAAATTCCACCACCAATATGTCCCTCGCCAAGGACTCCTTACAGGCACTTCAACGATCAGCTACGGTGTTCGTGTCGCATTTATTATTCCACGCGAGACAGATCTCGAAGGAAGCCAATCGGAAAACGGTGAGTGCTCAGGATATGTTGGCGGCGATTGAGCGCGCGGAATTTGCTGGGTTCGTTCCTGAGATAAAACTGAAATTGGCCATGTATGAACTGAAAGTGGCTGAAAAGAAACAACAACAACAACAACAGAAGGCGTCTGTGGTTGCTGGAGAAGGGAGTGGCGAGGTAGATGGTGGAGAGGGTGAGACGGGTGCGGTGAAGAAGATGAAGTATGATGAAGGTGTTAGTGGTTCTGGAGCGGGGGTTGTTGAGACTGCCGAAGACGATGATGAGGAGGTGGAGGAAGAAGAAGAAGAAGATGATGATGTGGTTATGGAAGTTGCAGATGATGAGGATGATCAGGATGATGGTGAAGAGGATGAACATACTACTGAAACTGTCGAGAATAATCCCATCTCCCTTCTTTCAAAAGAGGAAAATGAACTTCAAGGAAGTGAACCAGAGGAAGTACATACATCCACCGATGATGATGATGACGATGAAGACAATGACGACGATGATGGTAAATGATAAATAGTATAATAACTTCTACTTTTGTCATAACTAAAAAAAAAATAGCCTAACCTAAAACTATTTCATGGCTTAATGCACTCATTAAATAATGGGAATCCACATTGACTCCCAATGAATAGATACAATAATGTGACTACACCTCCAGCAACCATTAATATAAACTTTGCTTTATTAATCCACATTTTCCTCTTTATTTGTTGCGCTTTGCGTTGGAATACCAGTGATGAAGTATTTAATCGATCAGTCTGATCAACTAATAGGTTTATTTTATCTCCTCGACTGAGTAATTTGTTAATATTATCAAGCATTAATTGTCTTACTTCGTCGACTTCTTCATTTGCAAGTAATAATTGGTTGGGATTCAATTGACCTTGTGAGGACGCCAGATCAATCATCCCATTGCCTTCATCAGGAGTAATTGCGCCATAATTATACATATTTTGATTTGAATCATACGTCATCTCTTCAAATTTAATAATTTGATTCATATAAAGTTTAAATTCACCAAGCTTTGTCATTGGTTGGTCAACATTGCCTGGTTTATTGGAATCAATGCTTTTTCTAAATTCAATATACTTATCCATAATATTCTTCAACACATTCAAAACTAATGGTTTATTAACATTACTATGGGCAATTGCCACCACTGTGATTAGATCTCGACTTCCATCGGGGTTTGAGAATAGCTTTTTGATGAAGTATAGTGCTAGTTTTAGGGTGGTGTTGGTTGATAACGGGATTGACCCCACTAGGGTTTTTGATGAGTTTATGAGTCCTAGTTCTTGCGATACTATTTCTGAACAGTTTAAATTGTTTATTAAAGGAATTAGCTGTTGGTTTTCATAGGTGTATAATGTGGTTGAGTTTAGGGTTAATGTTGTGTAGATTACTATGTCTATGTTAGTAAATTAACAGTAACGGAAATACAAGTTAAATGTGATGGGAATCAAATACATACAATGTTTATATAGATCAGCTTGACTCATTGTTGATGGGGTATATATCTGGCTGGGGAGTGGTTCTTACAAGTAACTAGTAGATTATACAACAAGTTGCTAATAGTATTGAGTAGTTTGTACCAATTAGTGTAAGTATGTATAGTCCACAAGAGATTTAATTGTCAGTTATGATTTGATGCCCCCCACAGACAGACAGACAGACAAACGAGAATAGACAAAACAAAATAGACAGACTAAAATATATGACAGACAAAATAAGACGACATAAACAGACAGAGACGACAGACAGAAAAACCAAGGCACAGTAAAGTAAATCATTAACCTAGTTATATGTCGCTACCAATTGATATGTATGTATATATCACAGATTGATACTTTTGGTTACTACTGTACTGTATAATCATATACTGATGCTGTTTAAATGAAAAACTCTTGATACTGTTATAAGCATTGAATAGTCAATGAGGCTGTTTGGGTTTTATTAACAATTGTTAATAGGTATAGCATGGATACGAAGTATGTATTTACACTTCAGTCAATGAGTATTGTGATAATTACAAATACTACCAATCTACTCGATTGGAATTTTTTTATATATATACATCTATCTATATATATAACTATGTGTGTATAGTACTATTCACTAATCATTGGGCGGTTCTCTAGTAGTCTGGTGTATGGTTTAGTAGTAATTGATTTTATTATTGATATTTTTTTTTTTCAACTAGTTGAAGATCATCGCAACAAGAATAAAAAAATAAAATACTGCAAAACACTGTTTAACTCCATATCAGCTAATCTTCATCTATATATATATATATAGCTGTATAACTATATACCAATATGGGGAAATATAGAAAGAGATTCAATGAAAAGGCAAGAACAGGTATGCTTGCAAAACAAGCTGCCTTGAAAAAAGCTAGAAATAAACTGTACTACAGACAACAAGAAGAAGAACAAGATCAACCAGATCAAGATCAAGATAATGCTTCAACCCAACAAGTCCAAGATATTTCCCAAGTATTCAACCAACAAGATTCCAATTCAGAAATATTAAAACCAATGACTGAAGAAGAGAAACAATCAAGGAAAAGACTACTTGAACAAACATTATACTCTCAAAATGAAAAATCAGAAAAGCTTTCACGAGCAAAGAAGAAGCGATTGGATAAATATATTGAACATCAAATTAAACGAGAAGAAAAGAAGATCTTATTGGAAAAACTTTCTCATACAAAGATGGATACTACTAATTTAAGTCATTTGAAGGAATTGGGTAAAGGGAAACTTACGAGAAAGGAAGAAATGATTGAAGCATTGGATTTAGAACGACAAGGAAGAGGTGATGAACATACTAGAGAAATTTTATATGAGGAAAGAGTGGTTAAGGAATTTAGTGATGAGGAAGAAGACGATGAAGCTGAAGATAAATACACCAAGGGTTATGACTCGGAAGATTCAGATGAAGCACCAAAGTCGACTTTTGTCGACAATAGACCGGCTAAGTTTGGAGGTTTTGGAAGTGGATTTGGGTTTACCAATATTCCGGTTATAAAGAAGGATGCTGATGTACCAAAAAAGAAATATACCTGGAGAAAGAAAGTAGAACAAGAAGAGAAAAAGAAGTTAAAGTTGGACGATTTGGATGATTTTGCATCTAGCTCGGATGAAGAGGAAGACGGAGGTGCGGGAAATGAAGTAGACTCTCAGAGTGAGGATGAAGAACCAAGCAGTGACGAAGAAGAAATCGAACAAGAAGAACTCGAATCTGAAGATGTGTCCGATGGGGACTCTGAAGCAAGCGAAGAAGACGGCGAGGATGAATCAAGTGAGGATGACGACGACGACGACGAAGATGACGAGGTAGAGGAAGAGGAAGAACAATCAAAGCTAATGCAGAGTAAACCAAAACACTCCCAAGTCGCCAAAAGTTTCAAAGAATGGGCCGAAGCTCAAGTCCGTCGATTAGAAGGACGTGATAAAAATTTATCCACTCCTCAACTCTCGGCCGAAATTAAAGCACAATACGCAAAACCAACTGTCAGGGAAGAAGACATTGACCACTCATCAGATGAAGAAGGATACATACCGATCAATAAAAATCTTGAGCGTGAATCATTTGTGGTTGACGTCCAAAGAAGTGACGAAATACAACAACAAAGAATTCACCTTCCTGTGTTCGCTGAAGAACACCGTATTATGGAAGCAGTGTATCATCATGATTGTATTATCCTTTGTGGTGAAACTGGGTCAGGGAAAACCACTCAAGTACCTCAATTTCTTTACGAAGCCGGGTTTGGTAACTTGAAGAACCCATTATTTTCGGGAATGATTGGGATAACCCAACCAAGAAGAGTTGCTGCTGTTTCGATGGCAGAAAGAGTGGCTAATGAATTAGGGAATCATAAACATCGTGTCGGTTATCAAATCCGATTTGATACTACTATTAAGAATGAAGGGAAAGAAGATGGGACGGCAATGAAGTTTATGACTGATGGGGTGTTGTTGAGAGAAATGATGGCAGATTTTTTGCTTAATAAATATTCAGCAATTATTATTGATGAAGCTCATGAAAGAAATATTAATACTGATATCTTGATTGGAATGTTGACTAGAGTTATGAAATTAAGAAGGAAATTGCATGCTGAAGATCGTAAGCAGTATAAACCATTGAAATTAATAATCATGTCCGCTACTTTACGAGTATCTGATTTCTCCGAAAATCCAATCTTATTCAAGTCACCACCACCAATTATAAATGTTCAAGCAAGACAATATCCAGTATCGGTACATTTCAATAAGAAGACCAATTTCGATTATTTGGAAGAAGCATTCAATAAAACTTGTAAGATTCATCGAAAACTCCCTGAAGGTGGGATTTTGATTTTCCTTACTGGTCAAGCGGAAATTACCACTTTAGTTAAACGTTTACGTGACGAGTTCCCATTTAAGAAGAAAAAGGAGGTCATTTATGATCCTGATGAAGATCTCGAGATGAAATTATCTGATAATGTAACTCGTGAAGCTGAGGATGTAGATTTTAGCGTTGAACTTACCAAGGATGAAAATATTTATGATGATTATGATAGTGATTCAGAAACCGAGGAAGGATTTGAAGAAGCGGTCGAAACTAAAGAATCAGAACTTGGGCCATTATACGTGTTACCATTATATTCGTTATTGCCTACCAAACAACAGATGAAAGTGTTCCAAGACCCACCAAAGGGAAGTAGAATCTGTATCGTTGCTACCAACGTTGCTGAAACTTCCTTGACAATTCCTGGAATCAGATATGTCGTTGATTGTGGACGGTCTAAGGAACGGAAATACAACAAAGAAAATGGGGTCCAATCATTTGAAGTCGACTGGGTATCTAAGGCATCAGCCGATCAACGTGCTGGTAGAGCAGGTAGAACTGGACCAGGTCACTGTTATCGTTTATATTCTTCTGCGGTATATGAAGAATTCTTCCCACAATTTAGTGTTCCTGAAATCTTGAGAATGCCGTTTGAAAGTATTGTCTTGACGATGAAGAGTATGGGTATAGATCAAATTGCCAATTTCCCATTCCCAACACCACCTGATAGGAAAGCATTGAAGGACGCGGAAAGATTACTTGTACTTTTAGGGGCTTTGGATAAAGATGAAAAGAAGATTACTGATTTGGGAAGACAAATGTCATTGTTCCCATTGAGTCCGCGGTTCTCCAAAATTTTAATCGTGGGTAATCAAATGGATTGTCTTGGATACATCATTGCTATAGTTAGTGCCTTATCAGTAGGCGATCCATTCATAACTGAAAATGAATTGAACACTGGTACAGACATGACTGAAGAAGAGGTGAAACAAATGAGAAGTAAGTTTTTCCAATCACGAGCATTATTCTCAAGATTAGATGCCACTAGTGATTGTATGATGCAACTTTCTGCAGTATGTGCATTCGATCATGTTCCGAAGGACCAAATTGATACATTTATCCAAAAGCATTTCTTGAGGTTTAAAATGATGGATGAAATTCAAAAATTGAGAAAACAAGTCCATCTGATTGTATCCAAGAGCTCAATCGTTTCCACAACGTCTTCCACCACCTCATTATCAGCCACTAAACTTTCAGTTCCCACCAAGAAACAAATCTCCGCAATGAAACAAATGGTTGCTTCAGGATTCATTGATCAAGTTGCCATTCGAGGAGATTTAGTTTCTTCCGATGTGAAAATCGCCAATAGGACAAATATAATTAATATCCCTTATTGTCCGGTCATGCCAGTACAAGATTCACCATTTGTATACATTCATGCCAATTCAATCATCAATAAACGCGGCGAAATGCCTCCACAATATTTGGTGTATCAATCCCTTAGCACTAAAGCACCACCATCGGCGGACAGTGAAGAAGTTCCCAAGGTTAGAATGAAGCCATTGGTGGATATAGGTGCCAAACAATTGACCAACATTGCTCGGAATTCGTTATTATTGACATATTCAAAACCATTGGGACATCCATATGCCCCGAAGAATTTGTCGCCATTGAAGAGAGAATGTTATGTTGTGCCTAGATTTGGGGCAGCTATTGGAAGTGGTGGTGTTGGATGGGATTTACCCGCCATTAAGGTTGTGCAAGAGAAGAAAGGGGGAGTGTGGGTAAATGTATTATAGGTTTGTTTATAGAGTGTGAGTTGTATGTAAATATGATGAGAGTGGTTTAGTTTTTTCGCAGTCAGTTGTCGAAGCGTAACTTTATTGTAAGAGGGGTATAAGAATTGCCGCTGTTATGGGAAAAGTCCTGACTTTATTAGTGGGATAACTGTCTTAGTCTCAATCATTGTAATCTACTCAATTGTATGTACTTTGGAGTGATTTGGTGAATCAGTAGTTTATAGTAGGTTGTGTTATATGCAGTACCAATATGGATGAGAAGAGACGGAAGAAAAAATCAGCAGCCATCAACAAATCAACCCAAACAACAACCACAACATCCAACCGCCGAATGAACACCCAAATATAATAGACAATACGATATGCCAACAACAGTCAATGATAGGTATAGATATGAGACACGAGATAATGACAAAAGTACATCTCCTCTAATACCGACATCGATATTAGACCAAGCATCACAACGATTATTCATCACATCATTATTCATTCTTCTTCAAAGTTGGAAGATTTATGATCTTGTGCTACTAAAAACCGAAATCCCAGGGTCGCCAGAACAACAATTGACCCAAATGAACAATTTCACGTTTATGTTAAAATACGCCATTATTGATGGGTTATTTTTATGGATATTGCCAGTATTAAATATTCAATATTTATCATTTTCACCCATGAAAACAATTATTCTTACTGTGATTTTAAATGGGATTTCATTGGGGTTGATTAGCTCGTTTGGATTGCCATTGTTGTCCAATGTGTTTGTCCCCGTGTGGAAATTTATACTACAAAAGAAGGAATTGAATATTATTGGCGAGGCAATTGATGGGAATAAAGTGATTGATATGAATGCACATTTTAAAGGACAATTGACCATTCATTACTTGCCCCATTCATCGGCGAAGATGAACCCGTTCCATTTTGATCAGACTTGTATTAATACAGAGGAAAATGATGTGGGGTTGAATATGCCGATTGAATTTAATACCACTGCGGGGATTGGATTGTTGCAAATTCAACAAATTACACCTTTGAATGAAGTTAAATTGCTTAATTATAGTGGGAATTCATTAAAGAGACTCATGCGTCAGGATTACTCTCATTTATCCCAGTATCCCGACTTTATATCCCATGATCCGAGAGTGTTCTATTTGGAATATCCAATTGAGGAAGCAGGAATGTATAAAATTAAACGAGTTTTGGATAATAAGGGTAATAATATCAGAACTTATAAATCGGAATTTGCCGTTTCTTATTGTCCTCAAGCAAGATATTATTATAGTCCTCAATTTAGTATGAAGGATAATTTCAAGTGTGTTTCGACGATGGCGGGGGATAGTTTCCCAGTTCCATGGATTGAAACATTTAGTACGACACCAGCAAAGGTATTAATAAACATTAAAGTTAACGGACGAGAATTGAAAACAATGAATATTTCGGTTTCCCAAGAATCGGACACGGCGATCAAGAAGAAATCGGATTTCAGTTGGTTACAAGCAGTTAAACTTACTAGAAATACCTTGGAACAAGAGATATTACGATCCCCATCATTGTTAAACCATAGGGGAAGCGCTACTGTGGAGTTCCAATTATTACAAATTGAAGATTCCTTGGGGAATATTCAAAGATATAACCCTCTTTCTAAGGATAAAGATGTATGGTATAAATTAAACTTAAAGAAATCACCAAGTGTCAATTTAATAGATCCTGAACGGGGAAGCGAATTATTGATTGGCGGACATAAGCGATTGGTGTTCACGAATGTTGATCAATTTAAAGATGATGATTTCCCAGTATCAGTAGTCGTTGGATTCGAGACCGATCATTCACGGGTTAATATTTCCAATACCTTTAAAACCAAACATGAGTTTCAGCGAGGGCTTATGGTGGATAAGCCGGGACAATATAGTTTGATATCTGCATCTACCAATTATTGTCCTTGTGATGTGAAGGCAGCACCGTTACACGTCAAGCTTGCTGAGCCACCAAAGGTTAGCATTATTGATGAGCCAGTTACTGATCGATGCTTGGGTACCATTGGGTATAACTTTGACTTTAATTTCACTGGGAAGGCACCATTTAAAGTTCAATACCGAGTATACTTGAATCGTAGTGGGATCCTTAGACCAGTTCATTCAGAAACAGGACGCGTTTTACGTGAATTAACCTCGTTTGAGACCCATCATTCATTTAAATTCAAACCACCCGGAGAAGGTAGTTATACTATTATATTTAATAATTTGAAAGATGCCAATTATAATCGTGAACCACCGATTGCGTTGGATGAGAAGAAGTTCACATATCTGACATATTTCAAACAAGCATCTGAGATTGGTCTTGAGTCGAGACAAACTACCATCTACACTTGTTATGGACAATCGACCAAAATTCCGTTATATTTTAAAGGAAATGGTCCATTCAGTTTTGATTATGAGTTTATTAATCCGGAAACCAAGAAAAAGTTCACCGAAACAATTCATGTGACGGATATCAATAGTTTTGAAATTGAACCTCCAAAGAGTCTAATTGGGAAAACTTATCAAGTGCGATTAGCTAATGCAAAGGACAAATTTGGATGTGATGCGAAGATTATGAAATCACAGGTTATGGTGATTAGCAGACCAGATATCCCTAGTGTTGAGTTTAGAAAAGACATTCAAAAACATATTGAGATTGTGGAAGGTGATTCTTTGGAATTGCCCCTTGCTTTTAAATCCTCAGTTGGGTTATCGAATAATGACAAGATTGAAGTGAAATTTACAAAGCCAAATTCAAATGATTCTCGGATTATGAAAATGAATACCCATGGAGGTTTGATTCGTGTCACTGAAGCAGGAACTTATTCATTGGTTTCATTTGAAAGTAATGGGTGTCCAGGACGTATTAGCGCACCTGAAAGAACTGTTTATGTTAGCTACTTTGAGAAACCATCGTTGAAAATCATTGCTGATAATGAATTTAAACAACACAAAGAAGAAGGAATCATTCATTTGAAACCCGTTTGTAATAGTTGTTCTAATGAAATTAAATTACAATTAACTGGTCGTGCTCCATTTGTGCTTGATTATGAAATTAGATTACCTAGTGGGAAAATCGAGGCTCATTCAATGAATGTTGATGGTCATGAAATTATAATAAATCTTCCAACCAGGAAAAGTGGACAATATGAACATAAATTCAAAAGAATATATGATCGATTATACACGAAATCTACTGGTAAAGTAGTTGATGCTGTCACACCAAAGGTGATTTATAAAGTTAATCCATTACCTAATGCCCAATTTGTCCCTGAACAGCGGTTTACCCAAATGTGTGAGAATATGTTGAGACAAAATGATATAATTGCCAAGATTCCTATTCAATTAGATGGAGAATATCCATTTGATTTGGAGGTCGTTTTGACCAATGAAAAAACTGGATCTTCCAAGAACTTAAAGTTTCGAAATGTTGAACATCCATATTTGGAATTAGCTAATTCAAAGATTTTAGGAATTGGTGATTATTCACTTAGTTTTAACAAAGTGGTCGATGCCAATGGTTGTATGAGAGAACAATTTAAAATGAATGATAAATATGCCATTTCCATCACTGAGACACCTGATATATACAAGACTTTGGCTAATAAGTATCATTATTGTGTTGGTGAGCATGTGTCGTATAACTTGACTGGTATTGCCCCCTTTACCATATTCTATCAATTCAACAATAAAATGAGAGAAACCGAACTGTATTATAATTTCGAAAGATTATCATCAAAACCAGGTCTACTTGAAATCCAAGCAATCAAGGATTCTGGAGCTAGTGCATGTATGGTTAATTTCACCACCAATGAAAAGAAGATGAATAGTTTGAAATTATTGGTGCATGATTTACCCACGGTTGAAATTAATAGAGGAGATTATATTGTGGAAGATATTCATGAAGGTGATCAAATTGAATTAATCTTTACATTTATTGGTGAACCTCCATTTTCACTTACATATATCCGAACCATTGATGTTAAACCAGGAAAATCAAAGGCAAAAGCAAGAACTTCAACAACCAAGAAGATTGTGGAGAAGCATACCTTGACTGATATTTGGGAACATGAGGTTGTAGTCACCGCCAGTCTTGAAGGGACATATGAAGCGATTGAGGTTGAAGATAAATATTGTCGAGCCGTGAAAACAATCGATTATATAGAATAGAGAGTGATGTAATATGTATATTATAAACAAAGGTCTTATTTGGATTGAGCTGATGTCAATTGTATATATTCATCATGAATGGCTTGTGCCAATGACAAGTCTTTTTCTGATATATTATTGTCAAGATCATGGGTAGTTATCGTGATGTCGACTTTATTGTATGTGGTTGTGATTGTAGGATGGTGTCTGAGTGTATGAGCATGGTTAGCTACTGTGTTTAAGAATTTCCATGTTGATTTGAATGTTTTTAATTGGTAGTGGACCTGGAGGAATTGTTGGGTTTGTTGTTGTGGTTGGTTGGATGTGGTGATCAATTGCCAATTAGGTGAACCCTTCAGATTGATTTTATTTAAAGATTGCTTTATTACTTCCTCTGAGAGTCTGACTAATTGAGTTGACAGTTTGGACATGTTTTGGGTTGGTTGTATATAAATCACTTGGCTATCTCGATAATTCAATGTTGACGTATTTTTTCCATACACGGAAAAACACTGTTGATTTGATAGATTTGGGGATTGTGAATAAACACCATTGATCAGTTTATGAGATAGATTTCAAATGATCTCGGCAGTTTATATACTTGGTCTACCGCAGGTTGAATCAGGCAATGAAGATGTTCAATTGTTATTACAAAGACGATACAAAGAAGATATTCCTCGAGATAAAACCATACTTGGAAACCTCAACAAACATATGAAAAATCAACACCTGGCCCCAGTTATTAACATTAAAGGCATATCATATATTCATATACTATGTCCCCATGATATCGTACTATTGGCAGTTACTCCGAGGAATTTGAATGTGATGCTGGTTATTGTATTTTTAAAGGAGTTTTATGAAATATTGATTCATTACCTATGTAAACGACATCCATTGGATAGGAATATAATCATTGATAACCTTACTTTAATATTCGAATTGTTAGATGAGTGTATTGACTTTGGAGTATTACAAATGACCGACTATAAATTATTACGAGAATATATTAAAGTAGAACCCAATCTACCATCGATTGAAAATGAACTTGATATTGAAGTAAATTCGTCATATCCCGAAGACCCGCACCACAACAACAACAATAATCACCCTCATGATACTCATCAATCGACAGAACATATCAAATCAACGCATAATCAATCAATCAAAACCGATCTTGGTGAAGAGGACAATTATATCAATAGTTCAATTTTAAGAACGTATGCCCTGGCAATCAATTGGCGACCAAAGGGGATATTTTACGCCAAGAATGAGATATACATTGACATTATTGAAGATTGTGAGTTTGTTTATGATTTGGCTACGGAAACGATTAAACGAAATGAAATAATTGGGACGTGTGTGGTGACTTCGTATTTATCGGGTATGCCAATTTGTCGGGTGGGGTTTAATGAGAGAAATATGTCGAGTATTGATAATGATGAGATGAATGGTGATAGTAATAATGAGGTGCCGATAGAAGGATCGTCGTCTGCAGGTGTAGATGAAGGTGAGGAAATTCCGAGGAATCAATTACAGGAAATTGAAGATGAAGAGGTAGAAGCTGAGGCGGAGGAGGTGGAGGAGGAGGAGATGGCGGAGGATATGGCAGAAAAAGGGAATGTCAAAGAAAGGCAATTACTCAATGACCCTGATCTCCGAGGGAAAGACCATAGAAAACATAGAATTCCAATTAGAAACATTCAATTCCATCAATGCATAGAACTTTCTAAAATCTATAAAGAAAACATTGTGACGTTTATTCCACCAGATGATAAATTTATATTAATGAAATATCAAGTTGAACAACAAAAACAGAAAAAGAAACTCCCATTGATAATGATAAAACCAACCTATCGAATCATTGATAAGAAATTACAGGTAATGTGTACTGTAAATACCACTTTTAGTCGAAGACGTCATTGTCGAGATTTACTCATCAAGATCCCCATCAATCCTAATTATTTCCAATTGGAATATGATATATCCAATTTGAAGTATAAAGCCGAGGTGGGAGAAGTATCATTTAAAATCGATTCCCATGAGATTGTTTGGAAAGTTGATAGTATTGATGGGAAAACCCAGATTCGAATGATGGCAGAATTGACCCTTTCTAATCCAGTTTCGTTATCTACCATTGAAAATTTCCTACTAAAAAGACAATCACCCTCACAGCCAGACCAAGAGGAGGACAACGAATTCGACAATGGTACAAAAGAACTTGACGAGTTCTATGGTGTGAGCAGACAGTCCAATAGCAATAAGCTTGATTCTAAGAAATTCACAGCGATCGCAAAGAATAGTCTAGTCGAAGATTATATTCATGTCAATTTCAAAATCCCCATGTTGACCTATTCAGGATTGAAGTTGACGTATCTTAGCGTTGAAGAAGAACAATTGAAGTATACTTGTTTCCCGTGGGTACGTTATTTAACTAGGTGTTCCGACGGACAAGTTGGAACAAATGATCGATATAGTTCCAGTCATTATCAGTTTAAATTAGGACCTGAGTGTTTTATTGTTATATAGTTTCTAGAGAGAGTTGGAAAGTTAAACAGATGTATTAGACCCGAGTAAGTTGAATGTCCTGTAGTAGTTGTCAGGGTCAGTTGGTTTAAAATCAATAATAGACTGTTTGTTTGGGAAGTACCATTCCACTTAGTAGAACAATCAAATGAGGCTACAAAACCGTAATGCCCTTACAAATGGGTAATATTCGTTGTAGAATGTACCCCAAGAAAAGATTGCCATGATGTAAGTTAATCTTGGAGAAAGAGGAGATAGTCTTTTTGTTTGTATAGATTTTTGCAGCCAATTATGCCAAAATTTGATAGAAATATAACCAAAATAGAACAAACATAAATACTTGGGGGATTACTAAGCCTCGGGTAATAATAGCATAAACATATATAATTTGTGTTTCAATCAGATAAGGATCATCAAGAAATTAACCTTTATGTAATATCACGGATTACCATAACCCCCACTAGTGCTCATGCAAATTGTCCAACGCCAATGCCGCGCGAGTTTCAACTTATTTGCTAAACCATCCAGAATTCGATTCCCATTGTTGAAACCTTAATTTAGACTTGCCAAAAAGAAACTATAGGGTCATGCTGAAGAGATACCCCAGAAAATTCGGGAATTTCCATTTCGATCACTCGTGACTCTGAAACATGGAACTAACTGTGATCTCATCGACATGATGGCGGCTAGTGACCCCCAGTTTAAAGTTAAAATAAATAGGCAGTCTTGCATTAGTCATCATATGGTAGCGGATGGGGATCATGGGAAATGAAACTTAGTCAAATAAATAATTCCCATGAGCCAGCCATCAAATTTTGATTATTGGTAAATCACTCGGGTCGGATGTTGTTTCGGTTAGTCTGGCCAATATTTGCTTTTTCATTCGTTTTGACTCAATTGTTGTTGTATAAGTAAAAGCAACCATCTTGGTCAGAGTCATCAACATTCGTTAACGAAAGAAATTATTTAATATTTACGCGGGGAACGGAATTTTCTGGAAGAGATTAATAAGCCAATTATAAAGATTTAATGACTGGTACATCATCACCAATTTCTAACTGGCCAAAAGTATATATAAACACTATTCCGGGGGTAAAAGACTACTCCTTGTACATATTCGATAGTAAACCGAGTACATTGACTTATCTTCACAAGCAAAGTATATCTTTTATCATTGGGTCATTGTCGACAGTATTTAATCATAATTTTTTGCGCCGAGAGAATATTTGGTTATGGAGCCACTTAGTTGATTTACACATAACCACCATCCCAATATGATTCGTCCACATACAATACTTAGGTCCAAACTTCCAACCGTCCCAGTATCCACATGCATCCGGTCTATGAGCATACCATTTCCCAAACCTCAATTCATTTCCTTTGATTTGTTTGGTACGTTATACACTCCCAAGGGTTCAGTTGCTCATCAATATCATAAAATTTCATCATCACCAGAATTCAATATTAAGAAATCAGTTGAGTCGATCAAACAAGATTTCCCACAAGTATATGATCAATTATTATTGGAATTACCGAATTGGGGTAAGGGTAAATTGACCGAATGTGATGAATGGTGGTGTGAATTGATTTCTCGATTGTACAAGTTGGATAATAATGATGTTAAAGCAAAGAACTTGTGTAATAAATTGATCAAGCATTTTACTACTGAACAAGCTTATATAATATATGAAGATGTGATTCCAACATTAGAACTTTTAAAGCAAAACCAAGTGGAACTTTTGATTCTGAGTAATTCTGATGTTAGGATATATGATATTCTTAACAATTTAGGATTACTGAAATTCTTTAATCATGATAATATCTTTTTATCGTATGATATAGGATATATGAAACCCGATGAGATGTTTTATCAATATGTGATTGAAGATTTGCAGCAACGATATAAGAATTTCGATCTTAAACGATGTTGGCATATTGGTGATTCATATGGTCAAGACTTTTTGGGTTCGGTGAAAACAGGATGGAATGGAATTTTATTGGATAGACTGATTCCTGATTTGCAATTGCAATGTGATAATAAAATTATAATCAGCAAATTGAGTGAATTGGCTACGTTATTTGATTTGAAGAAACAAGAATAGGCTGATTTGTTGGTTTATTTTGGGGGGGCATTGGGATCAATTGGTATGAGTGATGACAGGAGTGTATTTTTAATTAATCAATCAACGATTAATCAGCTGGCTGATTTTGTAAGGGGGGTAGTTGTGAGGTTGGGAAGTTGAGCGCTTGGGGAGTTGGTATCTGCATAATCATAACTGTGTAAGGATGTATAGAGTGTATAGCCTGGTTTTTTGTACATACAAATTGAGATGGTTACACAGCATTAACAACATGAATCAGAAAGGGTGAGTTAAGTAAGCGAGTGTAAATTGTGTAGAGAGTTAAATGAAATTCATCATATAAATATAAATAATCTAGCCCTTGGGAGGATTGGTGCTGCAATATGAAGTGATGCTCACCAATTTCCTGTGAAAACATCCCTTACAACGTATGATATAGTTGGTACACAAAACCGAGATTAGAAGGTGAACAGCTGTCAAAGCGTGGTACAACCACGCAATATAAGGTTATGATCCCTATAAGCCATTGATCAATGACCAAGCTATCCCATAAAACATGTCAACCACGTTCATTGGAATATAGAAAAAAAATGGTGTTGATTGTAATTCCGAGGTGTTGGAATCAAGGTTTCCGAGTTTTATGTATGTCTAAGGGCAAATGCTTCTCGAATTAAAGATTCAAAAACAATTGACATACAGAGGCTATTTTTAATGACAATCGATGGTGATGGTTCTCGGATTGTGTGGGTGGAATACCATGATGGGATATAGGGGATCTCAAGAAGTGTATTGTCAAGTCTGGTCTCCACCTCGTAACCACCATTTGTTAAATTACATGCGTTGCAGGGCGGGGTGGCGTCGTAGCATGATGGCAGGTTCTATGGAGTGGGAATCAACCAAACCACTGTCATAGGTGAATTGCAAAAAACTGTGGAAATTGCGGAAGGAGATTGAAAGGAAATGTAAACATAAAGTTAAATCTATTTTTATATCTCTAGTTAAATGACCTGGTGATATAGTTGACAAGTCATGGATTCGAACAAGCTTTGCCAAACTACTAAAAATATAACACTAGTACTTCCGTAGTACTACTTTGCTACTTTTAACGAAGACTAACTACTCTCACCTTTGTCTCTGTCTCTGTCTCTGTCTCTGTTTCTCTTTCCATCTAGTGTATTGGTTAAGATATATAGCTTTCGTCTGATTTGATGTCGTAAAAATTGCTGAAAGTGCATTGTGTCAATAACCAGTACTTCTTATATGACGTCATCTAACAGTATTTTATGAATAGAAAAAAGTGACAATAAGTTGCATTTAAATTTGTAAATGAGATTATTTTTTTTTTTTCTGTTGTATTGTTAGTGTCTCACTGTTAAAATCTAAATGACTGCAAAACCGTTGGTCTCTCGCTCTTCAAATCAGTGTCTGTCTGTCTGTAGTGTCTGTACTGTCTTACTCTTATAAAATTTTATATTTTCCACAAAAAAGAAAAGACACCAAAATTTTATTTTTGCACAGGAATCGATGACTGGATATTTTTATGGTTATTTTTAGATGATTGGTTAATTTTAACAGTGAGTGATTAATTTTAACCGTGAGTGATTGCTGATGATCATCATTGGGAACGGATGACTCCTGCAAAAAGGGTAAACAAACCATCCCATGGCGGAATTTACTTTTGCTTTCCAATTTTATTCTTTATGTATGATCATTTGCCCTGGTGCCATTCGCAACCGAGATCACTTTTGTGCTTAATTATTTTTAGTATACAATTACTACAACGACAGGGATTCAAACAACAGGCGCCCCCCACCTCGCTCCTCCCCCCCTCCCCCTCCAGGCAGAGATCATCGTATTTCACAGGGAGACATAACCCAGATTACAGAACTAGTTAGCTAATCATCTCTTGGGTATATAAAGGGCAAGTTCCTACCATTTGCAATTTAGAATTTATCTTTTGGCTAATTAGAAATCTCCAACCTATGATCTAAACACATCATGACGAAACACAACATATTAACAATAACAACTACTATATTTCTGGTGCAATTGATATTAACACAAGCATTGGAATTGGACATAACGTCAAAGGAATCAATTTGTGAAGCGGCAAAGGCAGTACAACAAGGTGTGTGGAATTATTACGAAGGATTCGAGTATGGCGGGGTTCTAGGAACATTTTACCCTCCTAATTACTGGTGGCATGCTGGGGAAGCATGGGGTGGTTTAGTCGATTACTATACCTATTGTGATAATGACAATGAAACTTTACGACAATGGATAGCCGAAGCAATGTACCATCAACGAGGAGAAGTTAACAATTACATACCTTCAAATGAGTCTATGGTGGAAGGAAATGATGACCAAGGAGTTTGGGGAATGGCACTTATGGAAGCGGTTGAACGAAACTTTCAAGATCCAGAAGAATTTAGTTGGCTTGAATTGACCCAAGCTCTTTTCAATAGTATGAAAATCAGATGGGATACGAGTACTTGTGGAGGTGGGTTACGGTGGCAGATTTTTGAATGGAATACAGGATATGATTATAAAAGTACCATTGCCAATGGATGTCTTTTCCATTTGGCAGCAAGATTGGCGAGATATACCGATGATGAATCGGATTATCTGGAAATTGCAACTAAAGTTTGGGATTGGATGGAAGAAGTTAGATATATCGACTATTATGGTAATGACGACCCCATTCGAATTTATGATGGGTCTCATGATTACACCAATTGTACTGACATTACTGCATTAAGATGGTCGTCTAATTATGGAACGTTCTTAAGTGGGTGTGCATATATGTATAATACCACCGGCGATGATATTTGGAAACAAAGAACTTTGGACATTTTGGAAGCGTGCAAATACTTCTATAATGATACTGATATAATGAGAGAGACTACTTG
>JAKUCC010000171.1:0-19330 GCA_030563365.1 Hemisphaericaspora xylanilytica | reverse complement strand
TTCTCATTAACAAGTAATTTCCTACACCAATTGCAATATAACTTCAAATCCAAATCAACCCCATATGATTTATTCAAATACTCCAAAACCAGTTTTGGAGCCGAGTTTAACACATTGGCAACACATACAAATAATCGCTTGCGATGAAGAACATCAATATATGTACACAACCAATCCAAACATTCTTCATGAGATATCGTGCCCACGGGACAAATATCATAGAATAATAATGCAACCGTCGCCACAAATACAATATCACCCTGGATTATAGCATAATCAATAGCTCGTCTTAATAAATTCTTAAACTTCCATTGCCGCAAATTATCCTCTTCATTGTCTTCATCTTTCATTGCTGCCCGTGAAAGAGTATGGTATAATCCTGACCTATCACCATCGTCAATTGTGGGGTTGGTTCTTGTTCGCGTCATATGGATCGACTTTGATGGCTGGGGACCACCAAATGAATGGATCGAAGAACTAATCCCGCCAAGTGTAGAAAACGTGCGACTTGATCTTCTTGATAATCTCTCACCACCACCACCACCAACACCACCGCCACCTCCACCTCCACTGCCACTTGCACTTCGACTAATCGGACTGATCAAAGTCAGTCGCAAAAGATTAAAATTCTCATCATCAATATCAACAATCGTTCCTCGACGAGATACTGTCGGAACTGGATCCGCTCGGCTCAACATTTCATCCACCCCAGCACTACCGCCACCACCACCACCACCACCACCGCCAACACTGTCACCACCACTGTTACGACCGCCATTTCCTTCAGAGCTATTCCCAATATCATGACTGCTCATACCCGACGTCGGTGAACTCAACATTTGTAAATTAGTTAAACTATTAGTATGACTTCGATTCTTATCATCACCATCTCCGCCATTAATACTACCCATCGACTTCAAATCATCTCCATCGTCAGGTACAAGTTTCCGATCATGAATCACTGACTCGTCAGTCGAGGCGCCAAATACACTCACCCTGTCCGCACCACCACCACTACTACCACCAACACTTGACCTCGCACCACCCGAGGTAAACCCAGTCAGATTCGAATTGTATGACCCCACAAAATTGCCCAACTCCGACAGAATTGACTTCTTTCCATCCTCAACCTCGTCTCCATTCGTCATTGCTACCGTTATGGCCCCAGCTTCACCACCTTGATCCCCATCCATACTTACATCGGGCAAGCCGCTAGCACCTCCTCCACTGCTATGCAGCTCGTATTCCTCTTCAATGGCTACCGCCAATAATCTCCACACCTGACAAGTCCGATAACTACCCACATTTGCCGCCAGATTGGCATTAAACAAACATACATCGACCAAATTGAACCCGTCGGGGATCCCAACCATATAATTAGTCGCTAACCCTCGAAATACAAATTCATCATTAGCAGGGATCGGCAATGAAAATGGAATGACATATGGTGATGCGAATATTGTAGGGGTAATTGTTGCGGCACCGCCACCAACTACCACTCCTGCCCCTGCAGTCGCGGCTGACGATGACGATGCTGGTTTTGTTGCATTCGACGTTCCATATCGATGTTGTGGAGCTGAGTTTAGGGATACGGAAGATTCATGGGTGGCTTGGGAATTATTCCTGGGTAAATTGGGTCTCAATATCCCACCACCAAAACTCGAACTTGTCGATGTTGTATCAGCATGTTGCATTAAGTTTATTGTGTTTGGAGTTAACGGGGTTCTATATCCAGGGATCGGTGACGGGGTTTTAGTGGCATTGGATGCGGCATGCATGGGATTATGAGTTAATGAACGAAACAATGGTGGTTTCTCAACTGGGGAAGTAGTTAATGAAGTCGCGAATGCTTGCATACCAACCATCAGATTGCTCTTCGTCAATTCACCACCGTCATCATCTATACTATGAGTCCGCGGTCTTTCCAAAAACAGAGTATCCGTTGAATCATAATCCGGTTGATGTTGAGAATCGAAATCACTGGCAGAGTCAATCCCATCCTCTCCTAATCCCAACTCAAAATCACTTTTGTTTTGATTCACAAAACATAAATCACCAAGGTTATTATTCCACGATATCGATACATTTGATAATTCATTCAAAGGCCGTCTTATATCAGGGTCTAATTGATTATCTAGTTCATAAGATGCAAATACATTACCTTTAGTAAGTGACCAAATTTGTCTCGAGCGAATGCTATTCTTTGACCAAATGAAATTTTGAATTGGTTTCGATCCGATTGATTGAATAATTTGTTTGGGAATATATTTCCGGCTAAGATTATAAACGGTGATTGTTGAATCATCATTTAAATACAGACAAGCAATATCATAATTAAACAAGGGATTATGAATACAGTCAACTTCATCAAAAGTACGTTGATGATGGTGATGATGATTAGAAGGCTTTAACGCATATGTGCTCCATCGTACTTTCAATATCGGTCCATAAGTATTTATCATATGTTCAGGGGAAGTTCGATTCGCAATGCTCGTTTGTGCTTCACCATAATTAAAAACACAAATCTTATGATCTCTCCCACCTGTCAATACATATTCCTTTTCTGGATGGATATGTAATGATAATGCTGGTCCTGAATGCAAATTCCATTTCTTATCCGGGCTATACATATTTTGAAACGTAGTTCCCGTTGTACCACCCGTAGATCGTAAATCGAATTTACATAATGCTCCTGAGTCATGTACTGAAAGGACACAAATTTTATTTCTTGCTGATAAATGAGGAGAATATTGACATGCACGGATAGGATCTGAATGTAAATTTGCTTGTAGGGTTAACATTGGTTTTGATGAAGATGACCGTAAATCCCATAATTTGATAGTTCCATCTTGAGAACCAGAAAGTACTTGATGTTCAGTTTCAATAAAATCAAGGGAATTCACCGTTCGTTTATGATCGGAGAATTTATTCATGACTCTACTCTTTCCACTGGGGGTTATTTTATATAGGGTAATCAATCCATTTGATAACCCACACCCAACCATATCATTGAATGTCTTGACGGTGTTGATATTAAATAATTTATTGGGGATTCGGGAAGACCCAGAATACATTGAACTTGACAGTTCAATCAAATTGATTTCCTGAACCACTTTGTGTTGATCTTCATTTAAACATAACAATCGTAAATAGTTCTTGCCCCCAATGACTACATGATGGTTCATTTCCTGATTAGAATGATAATTGGGTGGTTGCATGGGATAATTCAATTGCGACAATGCCACTGTCTCTCGTTCACAATTATACACCAATTTATCATAATTCAAGAATGAGCTTGTTGGTAGATAGTCTTGAGTAGCTGTTGATACTGGTCGTGATTTATTGGAACTGGTTGATGATGATTGGGGTGAGATTGATCCTTCATTTGATTGGGATGCATTTAATGTGCCATATATGTTGAATGCAAATCGAGCTAAATTCAGTTGATTAGTGTTACCTATTATTCCACTGCCACTTCCACCCAGTGACATTGTATCTGTTTGTATATAGTGTAATTGGAAGTGTAGTTCCTGTTTAGATAGTTTTGACAACCATCTCCAACTTTTACAACCATCAATCGATTGATCAACTGTCACCATAAAATTTGACAAAAGTCGCACGCACCAGAAAAAAGATTTCATGGGAATTACTTGATTGGAATTACCCTCAGACTAACTGGCTCCACTCCCGCATCAAATATACGAGATCACAAATCATTCACAACCAAAAACAAGTCACACCCAATAACCAACACCCCCGCCGCCCGCGAAATCACAACCATCGCTTTCCATACCATGCTCCAAACCCTCTACAAAATCGCAAAAGTCATGGCAACCCTCGGAATCTCCCTCGGCCTCCTCGCCCTCGCCGGGCTCTACCACTTCCAAACCACCATCATCTACCCATCATCCCTCGGCGGCGCCCGCACCAACTGCCCCACCCCCGACCAATACGGCATGGAATACACCCCGATAAACCTAACCACCGATGATGGCGAAACACTCCAATGCTATCTGTTAAAACATGACCCCGACCTGAGCACGTATACTAACAAAACCGTGATTATACTCAACCCCAACGCTGGCAATATCGGATATGCCCTACCTATAGTTTCCCTATTCTATAACGAATTCAAATATAATGTGTTTATATATAGTTATCGAGGATATGGGAAATCAACGGGCACGCCATCAGAAGAGGGGCTTAAACTAGATGCTGATCGAGTGATGAAGTATCTTACTGATGAAGATTCACAATTTCAAAAATCATCATTGGTGTTATATGGAAGATCATTGGGGTCAGCAGTGGGGATATATATAGCTTCTAAGATGCCACAATTTGTAAATGGGATAATATTGGAGAATGCATTTTTGTCAATTAGGAAGACAGTACCGCATGTGTTCCCCCCCTTGAAATATTTCACCATGTTTGTTCATCAATATTGGGAGCTGGAAACGTTGGTGCCTAAAATACCGGCTAATATCCCGGTGTTGTTGTTGAGTGCGAGAAAGGATGAGATTGTGCCTCCTCAACATATGGATGTGATTTATGAGTTGTTAAAGAGTGATGTCAAGAGGATGCATAAATTTGAAGAGTCGAAACATAATGATACCGTGGCGCAAGAGAGATATTGGGAATATATTCATGAGTTTATTAAGGAGCATGTTAATCCAATTGGTCTTTAAATGGAGTTGTAGAAGATATGGTTTAGCATAGTTAATTTTAGCATAATTCTTGTTTCTATCAGTCTCTTTAATTTCAGACAGCTTTAATTACTAAGTATACACTAGAAGGAGATATATCACATCATAAGAGATAGGAGTTCCCGAGTTCCCCCCTTAAATTATAAAACAATTTGAGCTTCAGAACCCTTGATATTTGAAGCATCATGAGAAATAAATTCCACTTTTTGTTCATCCTTTAATTGTAAAACCTTTTTCAATCTTTCACCAACGGTTCTTAATTTTGATTCATCACAATCTTTAGTCCAGATCCCAACTCTATAAGCTTGCTTCTTATTATTCAAAACAATACCATTAACTTCATTTTCGTCATCTTCGATAGTTTCACCAATAACCGCTAATAATCCTCTTAACCATAAATCATTAATAATTGGGTTAACTTCATGCTTTCTTGAAAAAGTGAATTGCCACTTCCCACCTTTGGCATTTTGTTCATCTTCCCATTCAGGTCTAATTCCTTCCTTGAATAAATGATAATCTGATTTAATTGGCAATTGATTTGCTGGTGGGATTGAGTTATAAATACCCCAAAATTCTTCAACTGAAGAAAAGGTGATGACTGGTTTTAATAAATCGTGCCAGTTTTCACTTCTGTTTGTTTGTGGTTTGGTATACCAAAGAGTCCATCTGTTGTTTAATGGGTGTTTGGCGGTGAATTCTTCCTTGGAGTCAAATACTGTCTTGGAATCTAAGGATAATTCTTCAGTTTTTTGAGCTAAATCTTCGGACATCTAAGAGTGAAATGGATAGTTAGTATATTTGTTCCCTAATGATTGATCTATCTGCTGTTAACATACCTTCACAGTTGATTGATGGGCTATTGATATTCGGTATACATCAAGTGGGTCGTTTTGTTTGTGAATAAAAATTTTCTTTTTTGATGAACTCAAGGCTTTACAGTAAATTTCAGAACGATTTAATAGGTACTTCTTAAGTAAATATCAGCACTAAGAAAATGTTGTGACTACACTGATCCAATAACTCATTAACAGAAAGCTTATACTTGTTAACCTATACAAATATCAAAAAATCCTTAATAAACACTATCCTAAAGCAATCCAATCAACATAAATAACCCTCCTCCAATCACACCAGCATACCCAACATATGCAGGATATCCACCAACAGCATCATTACCATTAACAATTGTAGTTTGAGGATATTCTCTAATTCCACCAACACTTCCTGAAATAGTACCCATTCCAATTTCACCAGGTGAAGCACTTTCGGATGGTTCGGTGTATATAGGGTCAAATTTCTGGGTATAAGTTACTGACACTGTTCTTACTACCCCTCCAACAGTTGTGGTTACCCATACTATAGTTGGTGGTTGTGGAGTAGTTGTGGTTGCATCTGGATCGTTTGCGGCTGCTGCGTCTGCATCTTCATGACCTAATGATAAAGTGAATGATAGGAATGATGTTAATAGTAATGATATAATTTGAAATAATTTCATCGTGTATGAGGATAATGCCAAGGGGATATTAGGGGATGGGGGTGTCTATATATATATGTATATGTGTATCTTTTGATTTAACGATTGATAATAATGCAAAGCGAGTGGTTGTATATGTATATATATACTTATTGTTATATGCTATATATATATTAGTAGTAGTAGTAGTGGTGGTGGTGGTGGTGGTATGTTAAGTGCTAGTAGTAGTAGATGTCTGTGTAGGTGGTGGTGTGTACTCCTGAAAAAAAAAAACTTGGTAATTCCACACGACAAGAAATAAAAACGTTAACGATTAGAAGCAAAACCGTTTAATGAAGATCAAGAAATTCTTGACTGTTAATTACATTTCTTATAAACATATATATAGAAGAAGAGAGAGATGAGTACCCATTCATAAGTTATACTAATACGTATAGAAGTAACAATTGTATTATAAATTTAAACTTGATTACTAATCACGTGTTTTACTAAGAAGTGAGCGAGTGAGGATTTATATGCATAATTCAACCAATACTTTAACAAATGAATGCAACCCAAAAGACTTTACACTTGGAGGTTTCCCTTATATAACTCACATACTAATCAATTAAACCAAGCATTCTGTTCAATCAGATCTATTAGTTAATAATCAAACCGTTTTCAATTCCAGTCTATGAGTGACAGTAATATCTGGTTTGTCAGATAAGACACACTGAACAATACTTGGTGAGTTTTGACAAGCATATTTTTGAAATAGTAATGTGGACGCAAAGCGAGATACCTGCGGTGAATTCCAGGGTGACCGGCTGTGGGTGCCGTATGGGTGAGATAGAATAAATCCGGGAGGTAATGTTGTGGGATGCAAAGCCTGTCTTGGTAGTAAAGGAGTTTGTTGCGGAGAACGTATGGTCCGGAGTTCGTCGTAGTGAGAGGGGAACCGGTGGTAGATGTGGCAGGTGGTGATAACTGTTGGTAGATGGTGGAAAATCGGGATCAGCGAGGTAAGCGTCGTGGAATGAATCAAACCAGCTGTCAGGGATGGTGATAGCCATGGTTGCGCCTTGGATGGGTAATGTGGGTGCCAGGGGACAAAGTGATGGGTTTCTGGATACATGGTCAGCAAGGAAATTTGAAGCGCCAGGGTGGTAGACTAGTGTGATCTTGTAATGGAGAATAGCCAGCATCCATCGTTGAAGACGCAGGTCCAATGGGTCAGTGGTTTTGGAGGTGCTGGTGTATTGGCTGAAGATTTGGGGAATGGACTTTTGATCGCAGTACAACGTGAAAGATCTTTCTTCAAGGAAATAACGGAATTGGCGGCAAGCATTGTGGACGGCCCTAAATTCTTTGGGAGGTATATCCCAGTGTTGTTGGTGTGTGTCAAATTTTTTTGGAGCGGTATTCCACTGGGCGCCACTTGGTAGGGTCATCGGTGTCTGGCTGGAGTAGGACGGCAGCTACCGCAAACTGGGAAGCATCGGTATGGACTCGGACTGGTGTGGTGGAATTGAAAGGTATGAGGGGGACATTATCGAGGACTGCTTGTTTGAGGTCGGCATAGGATTTCTGGCAACGGTCAGACCAGTTGAAGTGGACGTTTTTTCTGAAGGAGATCAGTGAGTGGTTGTGCTCGATCAGCGAACCGAGGGATCATAACTTGGATATACCCGACTTGCCCAAGGAAATGTTGAATATCAACTTTGGACTGGGGCGCACCTATGGCTTGGATTTAATCGGCATTGGTGTCGAGCGCCCGGATACCTTCTCCAGAAATTTCGTGGCCAACCCATTCGACCACAGCCGGCCACCCTGGAATTCACCGCTGGTATCTCGCTTTACGCCCACATAGCATATTTCAAAAATATGCTTGACAAACTCGCCAAAGATGTCCACACTTGCAGCTTCTGCGCCAAAAGCAAATACAACAACCTGTTACCCCAAGGTCTTCTACAACCACATGCCCAACCCAGAGGTCGCTGGACCGATATTGCCACAGCTTTAATTACTGGTTTGTCCCCCAAAGTCACCCATGCTAACCGCCAAGTCGACGCTGTCCTCACCATTATCGACCGCTTTACTAGACGAACACACTTCTACCCTGTCTCAACCACGGTTGCCGCTGAAGATTTTGCTGAAATCCTCCTTCACAAATACTTTCCCCTTCATGGATTACCGGACTCTGTGGAATCTGATGGTGGACCTCAGTTCACCAGCGACCTTTTTCAATCCCTCATGCTGGATTTTAGGGTCACCTCCAACCTCACCGTCTCACAACATCCACAGTCAAATGGCCTTGCCGAAAATCGCAACAAACTTCTTGAGACCTACCTCCATTTATTCGTCCTGAACAACCAAGATTGGCCTACGCTCTTACCGATTGACGAATTCGTCGTCAATGCCCAACCCAATTTTCAGTCTTGTCCATTTTTATCCTTCGAACGTTTTTTTTATTAATATCCCGAACATCGAGCCTGGGGGGGGGGGATGTCAGATAAGAAACACTGAACAACCCTTCTCAAAGCTAAGCCTCCACTATCTACTTCGGAAACCATCCCTCGCGGCTACCAACTTCGGAAACCATCCCTCGCAGCTATCAACATCGGAAACCATCCTCCGTCGCTGTTTATCTCGAGAACTACCCTCCGTATTAGTAATGATTGGTCAGCTTTAACCTTGGTTGTAAGATTACTATCTTCAGAGTCTCGAAGCTCAAGTACAAATACCCCCAAATATCTCTAAATTGTTTATAAAGTACATATTTCCAATCAATAAGGCTCTTTGTTACAATCTAATGTCTAACATGGTTGCAAACATTAAGAAATATGGTTAATTGGGCATTGCTAAAACACGTGACGAATGACACATATTGGATAATGTCGCGACAATTACCCAAATCAACCAAAAAAAAAAATAAAAATAAAAAATTCAAATCGATGAGCATCAAAAACATTTCGAAAAAAATTCAACCTATAGCACTTCACATCACCAATCACATTATTAACATTCATTATAGACCCACCCATCATGGCTAAGAAGACTTTAGCAGAACAAATATCCAAATTATACGCACCGAAGGCCGATTTCGACATTGAAGATCACGACTTGGGTCAAGGAACAACCGATCCATTTGCAGATAATGATGGAGAAGTGGATCAAGATGATGATGACGAGGATGAAGATGAAGAATTGAGAAATGAACATTATGTAGAATCATCAAAGTCAAAATTAAGACAGAATCAAACGATTAACTTGGGCAAGAAATATACTGGGAGTGTCGTTAGCAGAGATTCTCTTTATGATGATGATGAAAAGGAAGTGCAATCAGGAGAAGAACAAGAAGAAGAAGAAGAAGAAGAAGAAGAAGAGGAAGACGAAGAAGAGGCAGAACAAGAAGAAGAAGAGCTTGATGAAGACATAGAGGAGAGTGACTCGGGGGCTTCATTAAGAGCAAACTCGTCTGAAGAAGAAAGTGAAGAGGAAGACGATGACGAAGAAGATGAACAGAACGAAGATGACAGTGCTGCTATTCATAAGCGTCAAGTATTAAAAGAACTCATGAACAAAGAAAGAGGTCACATTATAAATAGATTATCTCAATCAGCAACCAACGATGCCCTTAAAGGATATGCCATTCAACAACAACACAAAACATTTGAAAAATTAGTTGATATAAGATTAAAGTTTCAAAAATCAATAACCAATGCCAATTTATTACCTGGTGATTTCTCAACATTACAATCATTTGATCATTCACCAGAATTGATTGATAAAGCAAAACATGGATTATATTCATTATTGGAAAAACTCATTTCGCTTAGAAATGAATTGGATGAGTCAAACACCGATATTAAGCATCCAAAGAAGAGATCATACGAAACATATTGCAAAACTACCAATACTTTAGATTCAGAATTGGCGAAATCTCGAGCAATCGTATTAACAAAATGGTCGGCGAAAGTTCAAAACTCTTCCGGATCAAATGCAATCAATGCAAGTAAATTCAAAACCATCAATCAATCATTTGAACAACAAGTGATTAATAATTTATCTGATATGGATAGATTAATCAAACGAACTAAATTAAATAGACGTCAAATAACTCCAATAGGATACACTCCACCAACCACCACCAACACAACCAACACCAACACATCCACAGAACACTTATCCGACGATGATGACATTCCTCAAGCTTCCTCAAAGACCTCGAAATCAGACTCGGCCCAACTCGACCAAATCTTCGATGACGAAGATTTCTACCGAGTCCTCCTCAATGACCTTGTCGATCGGAAAGTCCAATCAAGCGACCCCACCACGGGAGGCGCTGCGATCTCAATCTCATTACGTACTGCCCAGAGAGGTACTAAACTTAAGAATAATGTCGATACCAAGGCTTCGAAGGGGCGGAAGTTGAGATATCATGTCCAAGAACCCATTTCGAATTTCGAAACCGGTCGAGGCGGGTGGAAATGGGATGATGACCAGATTGATGAATTCTTTGCGTCGTTGTTGGGACAAAAGGTGAATATGAATGAAGTTGATGATGAAGTGGATGTGGATGTGAATGGAGAGGATAAGGGTGATGGAGATATCATTCCGGAAGATAATTCTATTACCTTATTTGGATAGATGGAGATGGTATATAGATATTAAGTAATAGAGATGAGTTGATATTAATTGCGTTTTGTAGGGTTTATTTACATTCTAGTGAGTATATATTGGAATAGTGTCCATTACAACGAGAAGGGAAGATCAAGAAGATCTAGGATGTAGAAATGGAAACCTTGTGCACACTGTTGACATTAACATCACAACAAGTTACCCATGGAGATACTAATTAGACTAATAGGAGTTGTTGCATTGAGTGGAACAGTTCAAATAGAAACGAGGACGTATAAGTCAAGACAAACTATGCTTCAATCATCCAGTTACATCTACTGAATCGTTCTTGATAGTTCAAGTAATACATAACAGAGATTGGCAAGTTGTCCATTACAATTAATACGAGTAGTTAATGCCTAATTCAAAGAATCCCCTTCGCTATATAGTCATTCTAAATTGTATTAGATATGGTGTATTCTTAATCAACAATGCAATTATTGAAGACTAAAATGGACAGACATCTTTACTAACAGTAATGTTCATAAGAGATGAATCCACGTTAAATATCCTGACAAACTGCAATATAAATCAAAAATATCACCAAAAACACAATTCAATCATGAAGAAAGTATTCGGTAATATACATAAGCGTTAAGGGTATCCCTCACGACAGTATAAGTTTGTTATATATTATCTATTTGGTATATTTGTTAGCAAAAATCATTCATTACAATCAGTCACTAGTAGTATCAATGATATAAGTTTTCAGACAAGATATAAAGTAAGGTAGCTGGGTTTTTTCCACATAGACAGAAAGTCTCGAGCCAAATGCACTCTGTTCATCATGTTATATATATATCAAACTACTAGATAGTAGTAATTAGTCACATACTGTTTATTCCATAGTTTATGAAGTAAACGATGATAAAAAGTGAAGAGTGAGAATAAAAATTTTTCAGAAACTAGACCATCGCTTGGTCTTTATATACTTTTTTTTTTTGACAGAGAGAGTAGTAACGGTTACCCGGATTATCACCAGACTTGCCTGAATTTCCCAATTAGGGTTATTTAATCACCAACCGCCATTAAACACTACAAACATTTCTATACTTTCCAAAGACAAACCCCACACATATACTAAATCATGTCGAATATAAACGAAAACAAATACAAATATCGAATGGAAATCCAACAGATGATGTTTGTCTCGGGAGAATCGAACGACCCCCCCTTGGAAACAACCTCATTGATCGAAGACATCGTCCGGGGACAAGTGATGGAGATCCTCCTCCAGGCAACCAAAACCGCCTCTTCACGAGGCTCAAAATCAATCGCGCCTGAAGATGTCATATTCTTGATTCGTCATGATAAAGCCAAAGTCAACCGATTACGTACCTACCTCTCGTGGAAGGACGTGCGGAAGAACGCGAAGGATCAAGAAGGTGGAGGGACGGAGTCGTTGATGGAGGCCGATGGGGGAGTCGCCGGTTCGGGAGGAGCAGGTGGCGCAGGGGGAGGTGTTGGTGGTGGTGCTGGTGGAGGGGGTGCTCAGGGAAGTGGTGGTGATTCTTCGTCGAAGATGTTGAGTCGATATAAGAAGTCAAAGATTAGACTACCCTGGGAAGTTCAATTCATGTTCAGTGAACAACATTTAGAGACTGCTGAAGAGGCTGAACAAGTTGATGATGAAGAGAAGGCAGCGACTATTGCCTCATTGAAGAGGTTGAAGATGGCTGATGACAGGACGAAGAATATGACGAAGGAAGAATACGTTCATTGGTCAGAATGTAGACAGGCGTCATTTACGTTTCGGAAAGCCAAGCGGTTTCGAGAATGGGCCCAGATTGGACAATTGTGCGATTCAAGACCAAATGATGATGTGATTGATATATTGGGGTTTTTGACGTTTGAAATTGTATGTTCGTTAACGGAAGAGGCAATGTCAATTAAGAATTCAGAACAGAAGTTAGATGCGGCGATAAGAAAGGAAAAGAATAAGGATGGTAAGGAGAGTGCTAGTCCGAAGAAACGGAAGTATTTGTTTGATAAACCTGATGAATTGTCCCATCCATTATTGCCATATCATATTGAAGAAGCATGGAGACGATTACAACTGATGGATTTCAAACATAAGGCAGGCAGATCATTCGGAGGGGGGTTGATTACAAGTAGAACGAGATTAATTTAGATTTTATTAAGTCAGTCTGTCTATATATTCATTTCTTTTATTACGGAAAAATCTATCATGGTATTCTGTACTGTTGATTCCGTATCCTGGAAATCACGAAATTGGAGAAATTTCTTCAAACTTTGTTCACCCTTCTCAATTGCCTCTTTCTCAGCTTTGTCAAATTGAATCTGGAGTCGTTGCCAATATCTCGCCATTGGTAATACATCAAGAACATAGGACGTATGCGAAACATGATTCAAAAACGACGAATCAGAAACCCCAGTAGGTTCCGGCATCCAAGTCTCTATTGTCTCACTTGACGATCGTAATGCTCTTCGCCGGTCTTGGAATTCCATCATATGTTTCGACATCTTCTTTGATCGAGACCCAATAAATGAATTCCCCCCATCTCGTAAATCATTCCAGGTGTATCGTACTTCAGGTACACTAGTATCGATATTCCAACCATTCAGAATATGTTCTTGTAATCGATCACCAATATTCAATTCAAACGGTAAACATTTCTGTTTCAACTGGCACGAATCATCAATGTAATAAATATCAGTTAACTCATTCGCCTGGACCTCATGACCAAATTGCGACACCGAGCACGAACTAATCACATCCGCTGCCGAACATCCTTCAACCAAGCGAGCTAATTCTTCAATATCATCCACATCCAACTTGGTCTCCACCTTATCCTTTTCTCTAATCTGAACGATCCCACCCTCACATTTCTCAACATCACATAAAACCTCACACGCATTCAACCCCCTTCGTAAATCATAACTATTCCCATGTCGACACTCATCCACAACCTTCCAAATCAACCCCCACTCAACATCATACCCCTGACACAAACAACACAACCACAAATACTGCCCCACTCTCTCCCTATCCACAGGGTAATCATCAATGAAAATCACCGAGTTGTCCTGCTCAGCAAGCACGAGTAAATTCTTAGGGATATTCCATAATTCCTCACACGTTAACACAATTGGTCGTTTGGAAATATTGACGATATCCTGCACCATTTGCCAAAACGTCCGATCACAATCAAACAATACATTCACATCTTCCAATAACACCAACCCCTTTTGAAACGTGTTGTTTTCTTGATGGTGGACTAATTGAGTGGTACACATTTCCTTAAGACTGGTGTAGATATCTTTCCGACTTCGTGGGGTTCCGGTGTTGATTTCGTGGACGTAGCCATTTAGTTGTTTCATGGCGGCATAAATCGCCAGGGATTTCAGACATCCTTGAGATCCTTGGAGTATTAGAAATGGCAGAAAGATTTCTTCATCGGTGGTATCACCACCGCCATCATTGTCATAATATTGATCATAATATTCATCATCGTTGATAATAAATGAATCTTGATTACGTTTTTTCATTCGTTGTTGGTGTTGTTTTAGCTTCGTGATTCTATCACCCAGTTGAGTCTTTAATTTTTCAAATGAATTGGTGATCCACATTTGGATATCATGAATGTTTTTAGGATGCATCATTAATTCCAGCATTGTTGTCGGTTTGAAATAATCAATCCAAAGGATGTTATTTTCATGTGGGTGTGGAGGTTCATCATCATCATATTTAAGATATCGATTGAAGAGTCCAAGTAAGGCCGGTACTTTATCAATATCGCAAAGCGTCTGTAATGCATACTCACGTCTTGATATATTGTAAAGGTTCGTTGTCGTCGTATGAGTCACATGTGAAACATGTAATCGATCCTCGTCAATCGTAAACGGTTCCCACGACACATCTCCCACCTCATATTCCCTTTCTCGTTTATCCAATCGCAAATCAACCTTTCCATCCACCACCAAATCATCATCGGCAAAAACATGGAATTGATGCTTGGGTATCTCCGCCACCGGTAGTTCCTTCATAGTTTGCAATACTTCCAACTTCAGTGATTGTTTTGATGCCTGCATCATACTGGCAAACACACCCGCTGATGATTTCCCTTTCTGTGAGAAAAATGATGACCCAATGGTGGAATTCCCCTTTGTTTTCAAAGGGTTTTCAAAATCTTTAATCTTGGCCAATGCCTGAGTAGGGATTTTCAAAGTAATGAAATAGCTATTAGTGGTGGTTCGTTTGAACCCATTCAAAAGGTCCTTTGCGGTTGTTCGCTTTGTGGTGGTGTTTAGGTCTTGGTTGGCTGTGTCCTCATCATCGCTGTTCACTTCGATTATACTTGCTTTTCGTATTTTTATCTTTCGTAACTTGTCACCATCAATTCTTAATCTTACTTCCAATTTGCCCGATTTGGATCGTTTATCACGAATAATCTTGACTCTGGGTTGTTGTGATAATGGTGATGGCGATTGAGTAAACTGTTTGAATAAATCCCGAGCAGTCGTTCGCTTGGCATTGCTAAATATCTTTGCTTCGATCTCCTTCTCCTTTTCCTTCTCCTCCGACAGCAACTTCTCAGGCTGTAATTTAAATATATCCCTCGCTGAGAGTTTCTTTCCCCGGGAGAATGCCCTCGCTTCAATCTCGGGAGTGGTTTCTTTAGTCACCACCACTACATCTTCCTCTACTTTCATAATATCCTGCCTCGCGAACAACTCCTTCGCCGTCGTTCGTTTCCCCTTGGCATAGACCTTCGATTCTAATTCAAATGTCTCATTACCGTCATCAACCAACTTCACATCAAAATCATCATCATCAACATCATTTCTCTCATTCTCCACCAGGATTTTCTGCTCCAGTTTCGACTTCCGTTGATTCCCAGATAGTATACTTCTCAAATCCACTGGTCGCGCCTTATTCAGGCTGGGTATTGGGTCGGGATGAGATGCGGGGCTGGTGGTGATTAGGATTGGATCAATGTCAATATCGGTGATTTCACTATCTCCTTCGTCGAAAGAAGTCATGGTGATAAAATCATCGTGTGGTTGTGTTTGTCGGTGTGGTGGTCGTAGTGGAACCATGGCTTCCAGTGGGATAATACCGTTCATATATTACCTGGTCTCTGAGTGGTAATAGTTTACGGTGGTGGAAGTGTTTTTGTTGATTGGAAATTTATTTTTTTAATTTCGCCAAATGACTGACGCGTTTTATTCACATCTCTCAATCACTTGCTATGAATACACCTATACACTATAGTCCTACCGCCTACCACCTATTTATCAGACACAGCTAAACATGTCAGGGATTAAGATAAACCTCAAGAAGAAATCCCGAGGGATCTCAAAACCATCAAAACCAACCTCATCATTCACCCTCGCCACCACCAAGAAGAAAAAACTCATCTCATCCTCATCATCACTACTATCCAACCAAAACTCATCCGATGACGAAGACCCAGAATCAATAAGAAGGGAAATACACACATTCTCCAACGAAAATATCAAACCGCAAATCCCGAGTAAGCCAACAATATCACACCTGACGAAATCCAAACGGATTCCAATACCGCAAACCCAACAACAACAGGCGAGTATCACCGATGACGAGAAGAAGTTGGAATATGGCATAACCACATTCACACCATCACAACCTTCCACCAATAGCACATCGAAAATCAACCCACGACATCTAACCACCCCTTCCGACGATGACGATGACGAAGAGGATTATTCATCCATTCCTATCGACCAATTCGGTGCCGCGTTTCTTCGTGGACTAGGATATGACAGCCCCACCACGACCACCACTAATACTAATACCACGTCGGAAATATCACATCGCCAACGGGGTCCGACGTTGGGAATCGGTGCAAAACCGCTTGGGAATTCCGAGTTGACGAATGAGCTCATGGGGGAGAATACCCAAGTGGCGATCATTAAACGAAAGAAGTAGATACTAAGCGTGAACACCAGCTACATCACCAGAGAGGTCCTGATTTAGGTATCGGTGCAAAACCAATTGGGAACGCGGACTTGACGAATGAGCTTATGGGCGAGAATATCGAAGTTGCGATGATCAAACGAAAGAAATAGACGTTTAATCATGATATGTAAGCCTAATGATGAAAATGAACTGCAAACTCAATTTGCTATATATACACACGTCCATAAATAAATAAATAATAAATAATAAATAATAAATAACGAGAGTCGCACAGCTCTATACAATCACCCCCAATCCCAAAAGTAACAACTGACTAGCAATGGAATGGGACCACATTGACGATTTCTCCTTAATAATCCGGCGTTCATCCAATTTAACCAACTTACCCAATTCTTCATATATATCACCAACAATATAATCAAACATCTTGGTTGAACTTAAATTCTTGACATTATACAATGCATTCAACTTTTCAATCACGGTGGTATTAATGACAATTGGATTATTCTCACTATTGACAAACGTTATCAATGTTCTTAAATCAGTCAAGGGGATAAATGGCACATTTGAGTTTGATACTGGTAAATATTTCGGTACTGATGCCTTCAAATCAGTCAATTTCACCTTAACATCAACCATAACATATTCTGCTTTTGGTTCCTCTTGACGGGTTGACCGTCCTTGATTGTTAAATGTGTAATATAATGCCGAAATGGCATCTTTTAACAATGCTGTCGTAGAATCATTGTCATTGGCATTAGTGTCATTGTCGGGGTTGTGATGATGGGTCAATGTTGATAATCCAGTTATGAGCTTTGAAACCACCCCACTTAATTTCTTGTATTCTTGTGATAATTGGAATTCTTCAGTTTGATCGTCAAGATTAGGTAATCTAATATCAGCAATTACTTCTGCTTTCCCATTAACAATCCAACTGAATTTCAGTTTGGGGTTAGCTCTTGAAATTGCTCCTAAATCAATTGCATCCAATTTAAATCGAACAGTACGATCAAATTTATGTAATTCGTCATTATCCATTTGTCTCTTATGGATAGTAAACATTGAATCATTGATTGCTCCACTGGCATTATTGGCATTGAAGAAATCTAATAGAATCCGATCACCACGTAATTTAGGTAATTCACAATTGAAAATATTGACACATAATGGTTGATCACAGGAATCATAAATTTCTAAATATGAATCATGAATTTTGAAATGTTCAAGTTCATAATTTGAATCCATAAATGTCGTTGGTAGTGGGTATTCTTGTTGGTCCAATTTCATTTCTTCAACTTCATTATCGGTCATGTCATACTGATAGTGGATGTTATCTTGATGACGGATTGTATAAACATGAGGATGCTGGTTGGCTGACGATTGCTGTTCACTAGGACTTGTCTGTTGTTCATGGCGATATACTTTCCCGTTTAAGCCGTAAATTTCCAAATCATAAATCAACCCATTCCCTTCATACCATTTATTAAATGAAAGTTTCACATCCATAGCTTCAATTTTGGCCTCAAGTGAAGGTTGACTATTATTATTATCTTCCCTTACATCGACCTCTTTTGAAGTGACAGTTATATTCTTAAACCTTAATCTACCATCCTTCAATTCGGGTAATATCCCACCCTTTTCAAACTGAATATTAACCCCCAAACCAAACGATAAAATCGACCCAGTTATATATCCTAATATACTATTATCTCTGGTATTTGTTTTATCTCCAGGTTGGTTCGCGTCATTTGTAGACTCCTCCTTAAAAGAATCGTACAAATTTTGAGAATAATGAATTGCATACATTGCCATTAATCCAAATGTTGTTGTACCCAAAACAATCCAAAGTAAATTACCCATGACCAACCAAGAAATAAATGCCGATGCTATATCCCATGAAGATGTAGACTTGGTATTTCTTAGTAGAGGCCATTTTATATGGATAAATAATCGCGATAATCTATTATTGGCTTGTGACAACAACGTTGCTTTCGTTATCGTTGACTTTAGTTCCAATGGTTTGTGGGTGACATTTGATTGCTGTGAGGATGGTGGTGGTCGTATCACTGATTGTGGTTTGTTATGTTTGTTAAATCGGTAAGGAACAGTATTGAAATGCCGAATCGGATTCATTCCCGTATTAGTCGAAGACCATGGGTTAATTATACCATTGTTTACTTTGGGTTGGTGTAGATGATGTCGTCCATATCTCGAGCGTATTGACATTGGTTGTAGTATCAGTTGATGATAATTTAATTTTGATAATGGTGTAGCTTTCAATAATCCAGCTTTCATCATATTTTTGTTTGTGGTGATGGTTTGCTGTTATAATGGTTTCTCTTTTTGATTAGATGGTAGGAGTGTGATTAACTGCAATTTGGGTATATGTATATGTGTATATATTGCCAATGAATATCGATTATTATATTATACAAATGTTGAGATTTGCTTTAATAATGATGAATAAAATGATTAATTGGAAAATCTGTCTGTGTGTGTATTCCCATTGGCTTATACCAATTTTTTTTTTTTTTTTTTCAAGATTCTTTTTCTGGTAATTTTTTTTTTTTT
>JAKUCC010000170.1:0-19461 GCA_030563365.1 Hemisphaericaspora xylanilytica | reverse complement strand
TTGAAGCAACTAGATCAGCATTGTATAAGGAAATTTTGAATGTTATTGCCTTTGATGGTTCTTATGTGAATTATAGACATATGGCATTATTGGTTGATGTTATGACTTCGCGTGGTCATTTGATGGCAATCACTCGTCATGGTATCAATAGAACTGATACGGGGGCATTGATGCGTTGTTCATTCGAAGAAACGGTTGAAATTTTATTGGATGCTGGTGCAGCTGCCGAATTGGATGATTGTCGAGGCATATCTGAAAATGTCATGTTGGGACAAATGGCACCTTTGGGTACTGGTGCGTTTGATGTTATGGTTGATGATAAGATGTTGCAACATGCTCCATCGAATGTTGCTGTTCCAACCTCGGGTGAAGAATTAGAAGAAGGAGGTGCTACTCCATATCGTGAATATGAAATGGAAGATGATAAGATTCAATTTGAAGAAGGTGCTGGGTTCTCACCAATTCATACTGCTTCAGTTTCCGATGGTGGTGCTGGTGGATTAACATCTTATGGAGGACAACCAACTTCGCCATCTGCTACTTCGCCATTTAGTTATGGTGCTACGTCTCCATCGTATGGTGGAACTTCTCCAGGTTATGGATATTCTCCAACTTCACCAAGTTATTCACCAACTTCCCCAAGTTATTCACCTACATCTCCAAGTTATTCTCCAACTTCGCCATCATACTCGCCAACATCACCATCATACTCGCCAACTTCACCAAGTTATTCTCCAACTTCACCATCTTACTCACCTACATCTCCAAGTTACTCACCAACTTCGCCAAGTTATTCTCCAACTTCACCAAGTTATTCCCCAACTTCACCATCATACTCACCAACTTCACCATCATATTCTCCAACTTCGCCAAGCTACTCCCCTACTTCACCTTCTTATTCACCTACTTCACCAAGTTATTCACCAACGTCACCTTCTTATTCACCAACATCCCCATCATACTCACCTACATCACCACAATACTCGCCAACCTCACCATCATATTCACCTACATCACCACAATACTCGCCAACATCACCCTCGTATTCACCAACATCTCCTCAATACTCCCCAACCTCACCATCATACTCCCCTACTTCCCCACAGTATTCACCTGGGTCACCTGAGTATTCGCCAAATTCACCAAAGAAGGAAAAGAAGGACGATGATGAAAAGGAATAAGTGTATGATTGAGTCATTGTTTTTGTGGTTGTCATTGTTGTTGTCTATGTATCCATTGTATAGTGTGAAACGTTTATAAGTTATATATATAAATATTTGTAAGTTAAATAAAATTGTAAATTTAGGTTTGTCAAGCGTATAGTACTTTTACTAACACAAGGAAAAAAAATCACGATGATGCTCTTCTCATGGGTCAACTCATCAACCACTATCATCCTCCACCACCACCAATGGCACAAGATAAACAGAATAAGAAGATAGATACAAAGGGATCTACATCGCTCAAAGAGCTAGAGAAGAAGAAGAAAACAGTATTCAAGCCAATTCTCGATAATCCATACACCCAATCTAACCTCTGGCCATTCATTGAACCATCATTAGGAACCAGTATTCTACAACTACTCGAAGTATTATTATCACCAATAGGCAAATACAATCAACTAGACAAACAAGCTAGAGCAAGTATAAACCAACCAGATATAATCGCATACGTATATCATGGGTTTAATTCGACGGTTGAAGTATTGGAATCCCAAGCAAGGCATTATCGCGGCATCCACAAGAATCGCAAACTATCCCAACAACAACGCTCGATTAAGTATTTATTCGTGTGTAAATACGACATCACCCCGGGTTTACTTACCAGTATGTTCCCCGTATTGAGCTATACTGCGTCCAAGAGCCGTGACGACCGGGTTAAGTTGGTTCAATTGGGTCGCGGGAGTATGCAGAGGCTTTCGGCGGCGTTGGGGGTCGAGAATAGTGGGATTGTGGGGGTGGTTGAGAATGGACTTCGTGAGGCTCAGCCGTTGTTTGAGCTTGTGGATGAGAATGTGGGGGATGTGCAAGTTCCGTGGTTGGATGGGTTGTTGGAAGGGGATGCAAGTGGGGGGATGTTTGCTAGTCCGGCGTTGAGGTATATTTCGGTGAGTGCGCCTAGTGGACCAAAGCGAAAGAAACAGAAGGTGGAGAGGAAGGAGAGGAAGCAGATGGTGAAGGAGAAGGAGGAAGGGAAGGAACTGGGGAGTAAGTAGATGTAGGACTATAGTGTATGTGTGTAGTATATAGTGAAATTTTTCAGGTATAATAAAACGCGTCATGGAAAACAAAAAAAATCAATTAGGTGTATCTACTCTTTCCATCAACCCACCTAACCAACCAACCTACCATGTCCAACAAGGGAGCAATCACATTAGAACTACCATGGGTGGAAAAATACAGACCCCATAAACTCGACGATATAGTCGGCAACGTCGAAACCATCGAACGACTCAAAATCATCGCTCAAGACGGCAACATGCCCAACATGATCATCTCGGGACTCCCAGGGATTGGTAAAACCACCTCGATCCATTGTCTCGCCTATGAACTATTAGGCCCGCACTACCACCAAGCCACCCTCGAATTGAATGCTTCTGATGATAGAGGGATCGATGTCGTGCGTAATAAAATCAAACAGTTTGCCCAGACGAAGATCTCATTACCTCCTGGCAGGCAAAAGATCATTATTCTCGACGAGGCCGATTCCATGACCCCAGGGGCCCAGCAGGCGTTGAGAAGAACCATGGAAATATATTCAAACACCACGAGATTCGCCTTCGCGTGTAATCAGTCCCTGAAGATTATCGAACCGTTACAATCGAGATGTGCGATTTTGAGATATAATAAATTGGCCGATGCCGAAGTATTGGCGCGATTGTTGGAGATTGCCAAGATGGAGGACGTCAAGTATAATAGTGAAGGTATGCAGGCGTTGATATTCACTGCCGAGGGGGATATGAGACAGGCAATTAATAATATGCAGAGTACGGTGGCTGGGTTTGGGTTTGTCAATGATGTTAATGTGTTCAAGATTGTTGATCAGCCTCATCCATTGGTGATTAGGAAGATTTTGACCTTTTGTATTAAGGAAAAGAATATTGATAAGGCACTTGAATTGTTGGATGGGTTGTGGTATAAGGGGTATTCGGCAATTGATATTGTCACCCTGACATTTAGAGTGGCCAAGACAATACCCGATGTAAGTGAACAAGTGAGATTGGAGATGATTAAAGAGATTGGGTTTGTTCATATGAGAATTTTGGAAGGGGTGTCTACATATTTACAATTATGTGGAATGTATGCTAAAATTTGTGATATTAACGTATAATAAAATTAAAACTTTAATGTTTCTTATAGGCTTCCGCTAATAAATCAAAGTGTTGGATTTGTTCATCAATAAAATCATTCGATTCAATATTCTCATTCTTGAGGATATTGACAATTAAAAAGTAATTATTGTATAGAAATATTTCCTTTTCAGTTTGTTTATTCCCAAAGATATGGGTAGAACACTTCGTCAAACAATTTTCATAATCATGTCGTAACCTTACCACTGAAGTATAAAGTGGTTCTCCATGATAATCCTTATCCGGAGTCGTCAATCTTAATAACGCCAGTAAGAATTGGGCAAATTGTTGGGTAATTCCAATCGGTGCCAACCCAGAAGTATTTTTTGAGCGTAAGATTGACTTCTTCATTGATTCACAATTAATATCAATAACTTTGGTAAATTGAGGCCAAAGAATTAATAAAAGGGAATTTAAGAAATCATCAAGGATGGGTATATGAAACTCATTATGTAATTTATTTTGAGTATTTTGAATCAATCTTATAATCAACAAGATTCCAAATGCATCATAAGTGCCAAACACTGTGGGTTGTGCACGAGTTGATGAATAAATCATCAGTGTATTAATGTCACCGCAGACTAACCAGCTAAGAAATTCCCGTCCCATATCGAATACCTCTTTAAACATCACTTCGGCCCATTCCTTCTTCAGCACGGTTCCATCTTCACGTTTAGCTTCAACTGGATCGAATTTCTCATTTCCCTGGTAAAAGAATTCAACCATAAATAAGTACTCAACCACCATATTATCCACAACTGCCATAGAAAATTGATGGTAAACAAATTCAATCCAATATGTGAAGGGTGATGTTTCGGCAATTTGAGAAGGAATTGCACAAGGTCTGACTTTTGATGTTAATATTTCCATTCGTTTCTCAAATGATAACAAGTAGTCGTTTATTGTTAATGCTGGAGTTGTTGTTACAACACTTGAGGTGGTTTGAAGCGAGGAAGATGCACTGACCCAACCTTTCCATGATGTTCCAAACATACCGGACTTGTCATCTGCCGCATTTCCTAACACAACATTTGTATCAAGAGGACGCAAATTTAGTTTCTCGAGTGCATATAAGTACTTGGCAAATTTGCTCTTGTAATACCAAGCCATAGTATAAATATAAGCCATTCTCAATTGTTCCGCCAATTCCTTATGGTGAATTATAAGGTATTGAAATAAATCTTTTAATTCAAGTAGTTGTTGTTGAATTAATTGTGATGACGAAGTTTTTGAATTGGATCGTAATTTCCGAATCTGTTGGATTATGAAATCCCGAATTCTCTCAACTGCTTTCGATTCAAGTAAATGAACTCCGGTTTCAAGTTGCAGTAATGAAATTGAATCTCCGTATAGTTCGACTAAGTCAGAATTTGCTTGCTTGGCTTTTATATTTTCAACAAGTTGTTTCTTTTCTGCAATTAGTTTCAAACTATCAAGAAATTGAGTATTAATTTCTCCATTGATAATGGTTTTCACTAAATCTGGTGGTATCATTAAATCTAGGATAATTGGATTCAATTTTTCAGTGATTGTAGCTTGTAGAGTTGATTCATTAGAAAGTTTTATTGATTGTTGTTCTAACGAAACTAAACTTGATGATAATAATCCTAATTCTTCATTGAATTCTTGTAAGATTATCCCCACTGGTTTCAATTTCTCCGAGAATTCCTTAATGTGGGTTTGATACGTTTGGAATTGAGCTGTAAATTCAATTAACTTGTCAACAGTTGTGGTTGTTGCTATAGATGAATTATCATTCTTTTCAGCTATTACTCGTAAATGTTCAAGTGATTGGAAGTTGTCATTGGTTAAGCATTTGACGATATTGTCACATGATCGTATTGGTGTTGCTTCTTCATCTTGATTGAGTGTATTTTTCAATGGTAGTATTCGCTGGAGGGTATATAATGCTGACATTGTGTAAAAATGAGTGTGGGTCTTACCTTTCTGCGGTATGCTTGATTGGTGGATGTTTTATGTAGATTGAGTTGGTTGTAAAAGTCAACTTGGTTGTAAAAAACCCAAACAACTCAGGTTTTTATGCGGCTCAGAGATAATTTCCCTTTTTGGATATTTCCTTTTATTAAGTGCAACTTTATTTACAGATCTAACAAAAAGGGCTTCCCCTTCCTCTTGATACTACACAATCCAATAGACATGGACAACTCAATGGCACCTTCTGATGTAAACCTTTCAGAATGCCAATTGAAGGTTGCACAGTTCCATTGTGACCCACATTCGATTCTTTCTGTTCAAGCAGGTGCTGGTAGTGGAAAGACATTGACTCTCGTTCATCGGATTCAAAACTTGATAAAGAGTAAAGATATACTACCAGAACAAATCCTCGTATTATCAATGACCAACAGGACTGTCGACTCGGTGAAGTCTTCATTACAAAAGGTGTTAGATGTTGAAGATGTTTCCAAAATTAAAGTCCGAACATTTCACTCCTTCTCGTCATATATCATTGATAATTATCTATTGGAATATTTCCCTAATCAAACTAGAAAGGTTATTGTAGATGATGTTAGTTGGAAAAGCTTTGGTGAGTTTTTCTTAAACCAATCAGGAAAGCTTGCCGGTAATAAGAAACTCAAACCAATGGAAGTTGAACGTTTGATATTTGATTTGAAAAACAATGAAAAGAGCATTACTGAAGTTGCTAAAACTTTAGACATGTCAGAACAGGATTTGAAAAAGACAGTCAAGTACTTGGAAGATAATGGAATGGTCAGATATCTGGATTTAATTGCCGATGCATTGAAAATTTTGAATAAATCATTAACCACAAACTTAATTGAAGAAGTCGAACAGGTAAAAGTGGTCATAGTTGATGAATTCCAAGATATGCAACCGTCACTACTCAAATTAGTCGATGCACTTGTCAATTATCCAGCTCCCAATTCCACCAAAAAACATCTTACTATCGCAGGCGATAATAATCAATGTATTTATGAATTCCTTGGATCTGATCCTACAATCACCAATGATTTCCTCGGTAGATTTGATAATTGGAAAATTGACAAAATAACACTCGATCAAACGTTTCGGTTGACCCCAGAAATATTGAAAGCAGCAGTTGAATATGCATTAAAACCGTGTAATTTGGATGAATCAGCAAGGAATATTACTGCAGTAAAACAATCGATACACAAACCAGCCGTTTATTCATATAAATCAAATTTTGATGAATATGATTTTATCGCTAGTGAAATCTCCCGATTGATTTGTCAACTGGGTGGATTGTTATCCTTTTCTGATTTTATGATTTTGGTTAGAAGTAATCGAGAAGTTGATATGATTGCAAAATTATTAAATAAAAACTTTGGGTTTAATGTTAACAAATATGCGGATAGTGCCGATTGGTTGAAATCGAATCTACATATATTCTTAGACGTGTTGAATGTGTTGAATAATGGTAATGGGTCCGACTTTGCGTTGCTTTCGGTGTTTATGGCATTGGGATGTCGAAAGCCTACGTTGACAAATATCTTCCATCACTATCAAGAATGGAAACAACATAATTTGGACCAACAACGAGAGAATAAATTGGAAAAATACCTTCGATTGCAATTGATTGAAAATGGCAATACACCCAATGAGATTATCGCCATGTTCAAAACTGGTCCACAATTGCGTCAGCGTGAAATCATAACTTCATTTCTTGAAACTGTTTCCCAAGCCAGAGGCCGACTCAGGCCGACTCCACTTTCAATCCTTGAAGTAATGAACTTTATTGTTTCCACCACGGAAATAATGGACTATATAAACAAACTCCCTTCTTCCAAATCCCAACACCCAAGCTATCTCGAACATGAAGAACGAATAATGACCAACCTCGGCGCATTCTACAACTCCCTCAAAACCCTCTATGTTGAATATGAAACGTCGGGCTCGGTTCTTACGTTTATCGAATATTTCCTTCACAATTGTTTTGGAGATCAACCAATCTATGATCCAAATTCAATCAACATCTCCACTGTCCACAAAGCTAAGGGGTTGGAATTCCCAGTTGTGTTCATCCCCGGATGCAAACCGGCATATTTAAGCCATGGACTGGGACCATGGGACCGAATTCGCCGCCCCGATCCCAGTCCAATAGATGGTCGCTTGTTGTATGTGGCAATGACAAGGGCGAGGGATTTGTTATATATGGGTGTGACTCCCTTGGATGAAATGACAAAATCAAATGTGTTTACTAGAAATATGCCATCGTTTGAGTATGGAAAGACTGAGGGTATGCGGGTTATGAGTGGGATTGCCAAGGATTTGGGGAGGATGGTACCCCTGGTGGAGAGGGTTGTACTGGGGAGGAATTTACATGAGTCGTTTAGAAAGAATGAAAGTTTTAGATGGTATCCTACGCGAGCAGTTAATGGGGTGGGTCCAGGTGGTAGTGGCAATGTTGCATCATTGATTCAACCATTTAAGCGAAAATTGAGAATATAGTTTTTTGCATTTACGAGTCTCTGTGTGGTTGCTTCAAATCAGAGTCAAAAATTGTACGAAATGGTTTTTTTTGGTGAATACGAAGATAACCACATTAAAAAATTATTTATTTTTTATTACCACTTAATAATAATAATAATAATAATGAGAAAGAAAGAACAATTAAAACGGTTGTGAGTCAAATTGTTAATTATTGCAATTTTTAATTAATGGGAAATACAATTATATAAGACTATAATGAAATCTAATGAAACTACTGGAAATTTTTCTTTACCAGTTATACCACTACTTCATCTAAACGATACAACCCATATGACTGATCGAGGCATGGATAAATACTTGTATGAATTCCAACTTCAACTAAACCCACAATCACTAACCCCCAGAATCATCAACCAACCAATCCTTAATGTCTTTAAAAAGAAAAACCTCCAGAACCTACCATTATCACAACTATCACAATACGAACTCCCCCAACCCTCCCAACACCAACCCCACCAACAGCTACAACCAGAATTCGAATTCAATAACCCCACCAAAGTTAGAATCAGTTGTATTCGATGTCGAAAATTTAAGAAAAAGTGCTCTCGGGAATATCCCGAATGTTCCAACTGTGCATACTCGGATCAACTATGTAAATATATCCCGCGAAAATCAAGGTCTCCACATCTACAACCAATCGATTCGAATACATATACCATGAAGCGAGGGAATCTACCGAGTGTGACCAAGGATGAAAATACAGAATGGGAGGTTAATAATTCATTACCAATACATACTACAAACACTCATATCGACCTGACTAATCTGAGGATAAGTCCACCTTCAACAATAATGACAACGCCAACTTGTGATGACAAAAGAATAAAACCTAATGACCTAAACTCTATCTTAAATTAGTATTTATAGATATTATTCAAAAATAAACGACAAAATACTGGATTACTTATCGACTAATTTCGATAAAAGTGACATCACATCACTAGTAGTTGTAGTAGCAGTAGTCGCAGGAGCACTTCCATTGGCAGGGTCGTACTCACCACTTTCCAAGTCATGTTCATGTTTCAATTCCAACAGGTCTTTATGTGAATGTATCATGGCCGCAATCTCGGGCGATTCCGGTGCCGAGTAATTTGATTCATTTTCATTAGAATCGGCTTCATCCTGAATGAATTCCTTGACTTCGATATCTTCCGAAAATGCCACTCTTTTGGCGGAGGCTGGAGTTGATCCGCCTGAGGAAGTTTGTGAGAATCGGCGCTTTGAAGGGGTTGGTTGTGCTTGTGGCGTGTGGTGGCTAGTGTCTGAATCGGAGTCGGAGTTGTTTTCGTCATTTTCGTAGGTTGGTAATTGATCGTCATCATCATCGTCATCATCGTTGTTATTGTTGTTGTCGTTAGTTAGATCTTGGTATGCTGGGGATTCTTCTTCAGAGTCATCATCATTCGCATTACTACCGGAAAGCATTGATTTCAATTCATTTCTGGTTTGGTTCAATTTGACAAGTTTCTCATTTATGATTCCAATTTTACTATCTTCGGTATTTGTACCCTCTGTTAATAATTTGGATAAGTTATCAAGATGAGATTTTATTTTTAATTTTGTATTTTTGATTTCGTTGATATTGTCAATTGACAATTTACTTAATGATTCCAATGCATTTAATTTTGATATGTATGTTTCTGGAGAAGGTAAGTTTTCTGACAGTTGTGGGTCTTCTGGTAAATAAGTTCTCGATTGTGTACTGAATTGGGATAAATTTGATTGACTTACTTCATTTAGTTTAGCTAAATGCGTGAATAATTCATTGATATGTTTGAGTTCAGGAGCAATAGTGACACCACCCAGGGTGGTTACCTGTTGTTTTTCTTTGGTTGGTTCTTTACTTGACTTCTTCTTCATGGTATTCTTCATATTATCAATCTCTTGTGAAGAAAAGATCTTTCTCTGTTGCCACACCCCAAGAAGTCGTTCAATCTTTGGTTTTATCGATTCATCAACCGTATTATAACAACTATTCAAAACACGGGGCAACACTTTTCCAAATTCTTCCAAAAAGGTATTCTTTCTTTTACTTCTAGCTTGTTGGACAACATCATTACAAAGATAAAGCAATGATAATTTCTTTTTGGAGTTGGTTTCCTTGATGGTGTACTCTAACCACACTCTTGCAATTTCTTTGACATGTTTTTGATGGAAAAGTATCCAATTGGATATGGAAACAATTGAATCTTGTGTTTCTTGTAATCCGTCAAGTTTCTTTGTTAATGAATTGGGTGAGAATGACATATTTCAGTGTGTGTGGTGTGTAGATGTGTGTGGATGTATTGACTGCTAACAAGGAAGAGTAAATTGAGGTTGTTGATGAGGTTGAAAGTGTAACATGCAATTTTCTGTTTGTTTGTTTTTTTTTTGCTGGTTTGAACTTTTGTTTACAGTTTAGTGTGTGTTTAATGATGACAACTTTTACTACAAACACACACAGACATAGAGACACCACCGACACCACTGACACACACACATAGACATAAAATAAACTATGTCAGGTCGATCAATTACTAGGAGTAGCCGAAGAGGATCATCTTCTAGAACTAGCAACACCACCGATGACTCACTCTCTCAGCCAAATACCCCATCCACCAAAAAACCCAAAACAAACAAACTATTCTCATCAACCCCAGGAAGACCATCATCTTCACTCACACGTCCATCGAGCACTAGTGTATCCATCTCAAGACCTGTCTCTCGAGGGAAAGGATCCACCAAGTCTATCATCACTGAACATGATATTATCAACTGTACTGACAATGACCAACTCATTGGACTAATCAATGAATTGACCAACACCGATCAAGATACAATCTATCATAAATACCGAGCTAAGGCTGCTGAGCAAATGGATCGCGATCATTATTTGATCAAAGACCTTCAGCATGAAATACGACAGAGGGATGAGAGAATAGAAGGGTTATTACGTGAGATTTCCCAATTAAAGCGCGCACGAGAAGTAACGGGTAGTAGTAATAATAGTGGAAGTGCGTCGTATGAATCACCCATTAGAAGAAAACGCAAGAATGAGAATGTGATTCATGGAGATCAATTTGAAAAAGAGTTGGAGAATATTGGGTATACGTTTGATATGATTGAATTATTGACTGGAGTTAAAGTGGTTCATTTTGAAGAAGATGCCCTGAGACTATGTTTTGATATTAAACAATCGTCAACTAAACTGGATACGTTTATAAATTATCAACTTGTATTGACTAAAGATGATGCTTCCAATGCGCAGATTAATTACGTTCCTACGTTTTTGGATCAATTAGTTAAGGAGTTTTATGAGTCCGAAGAAGAACTTGAATTGATTGAAAATGCTCAGTATTTGAAAAGTATCCTTCCTGGTTATTTATGTGAGAATTTGACATTCCCGATTCATACATTATCCCAATTCTATGCTAAAATGGCCAAGGCAATAAATAAAAAACAATAGTATTCTTCTTCTATTTCTATATGTACATTAATTCTACAATCTAATTTGGTTATTGGATGATAAGTTTATCATCTGCTTTGATGATTTGTAATTTCTTTAAGATTTCCTTTAATTTCTTTGAATCATCATTCGAAGCCTTCTTTAAGATCTTATAAAGGTTTTCTGATTTGTTGTTCTTCAAGTATTGTGTTAAGGTGTTATCATTGTTTGATTTCTTTGATTCTTTCTTTGATTTGTCATTCTTGACTTCCTTCTTGGTATCCTTCTTAATTTCCTCCTTGACATCCTTCTTTGGTTCCACCTTCTTTTCTTCTACCTTTTTTGGTTCCTGTTGTTGTTGCTTACCATTTTGCTTCTTCTTTGGACCTTTATATAAGGCCTTTTCATACTTTTCTGCTTCGGAAATACAAGCAGTGTGGGCACGATAGGAAGTTCCTTCAAAAGTAGTGGAACAATCTATACAGGTGAAATAAGCACCATAACACCTTTGAGCGTGTTGGTCTAATTTCTTCTTTATGACAGTGTCGTTACAGACTTCACAGGAAAATGAAACCATGATGTTTACTATAATGTATTTGATGTAGAAGAGGATGAAAGAAATCAATAGAAATAGAAATAGAAGTTTAATTCTTTTTTTGGTTTGTCCGATGAGTTTGATCCTTTGATATCCGAAGCAAGTGGAAAATTACCATTCACTATACTAGCTACTCCACACATAAATACACTTTATGATCATATAGATGTCGTAATTAATAATATATACTGGTACTATGAATCTCTATGTACATGAATTTCATTAAAAAAGGGTCTCATTAAAACATATAGGGCAAATCTTTGGACCAACTTCTCTATATCAAATAGTTCAATTATCCAAAACTCCTCATCTCCCATTCTCTCTACCAAACAGGTTCGTCCCCTTCCTTTCTCTTTACCCTAACAATTTCATAATCATCATTAGGAGCAACTTCCTTAACATGATCAGTAAGCAAACCTTGCAATCTATAAAAATCATCCTTCTTATCAAACACTCGTTTATTTTCAATCATATCCAACATTTCATCCTCATTCATCTGTCTATATTTCTCATCATATCTTTCCCATTTAACTGAAGTGAATCGTTGAAGATAAAGCGATCCCGCAACTACGGCTAACATAAATGGTAATCCCAAATATATAAAATGGTTCTTTTGGATTAGTTTTTGGTAGCGACCTGCAAAAGTTTTATCATAAGCTGCTTGTTCTGCTTTACCCCTGAATGGTTTTGATCCAAATATCGCCATTGTTGTCTTGTTGTGCTGTGTTTTGATGTTGATTATCGGGGATTGGTTCACCCAATTGATTGATTGATTGGGTAATCACACAATTTTTTTCTGAGGGGGGCGTGTGCAGGCCAACTATAATCGGTCGTGCGAGGTTGTTCAAAAAGTGTTGCAAAAGATTTCCAGTTCCCCTCTACGATTACAGCCAACTCTCCCTTTAGCTGCTTAAGGTTTCCCACTTTAATTGGACATAAAACAGACACCTTTTTTGATCAATGACGTCTTAAGGTTGGTGCTTTTCAAAACTTTGATTTAGAGGATACAGGCTGATGACTTGGTTTATTTTTGTGGTATTGAGAGGCTTCTTTGGGGAAATGTAATAGTGCACTGAGATCATAACCCATGATTTGCAAATTGTCCAAAGTCAAAACTCACCAAGAATGACTTATCAAAAAGCTTCCCAATGAAATGGTTAATACCCCATATTCGGTGTTGAACGGGGGTGGGGAGGTCAGTGTCGGGGAATAATGGAGGAGCCACTTGCCCCATGTCGACACATTAACACACTCCACCCATCGGAGACATTCCGACACTTGTATTAAACACATCAACACATCAACACATCAACACATCAAACACATCAAACACATCAGACACATCAAACATATCAAACACATCAATTCCATACAACACATTAGACCATTGACACATTTTCAGCACCTTGTTGAAATTTTATAGGTAAAGTTGAAAAAATGGAGAGTTGATGATTTTCTTGTGGACACCAATTCTTCATAAAAAATAAACTATGTTGCATTGGATTAGAGTTTGGTTCGGCTTGCAAATTAAAAAGTTGATAGTCAGCCAAGACTTCGGGAATGAAAAGAAAGTTTGGGTTACCATGAAAATCCGAGGTGCGGTAGTTTTCTTGTCAACATCGAATATTTCTTGGTGTGAAGAGTGAAGAATCAACACTTTTCTTTTCCCTATCAAGAAGAGATTTAATGTATGCCATTTAATTCAATTGTATCTCGATGCCGTGCCATATAATTAACAATGCAATGAGAATGGACAAGAAAATTAAAGTCGTCGTTGATTCCTACCAAACTGAGTGATCCCAAAAAAAGAGCACCACTTTCACAATGAATGAACAAGGTTGCATTAACACTTGCAAGGCTTTAGCTTATTAAATTTGGAGCCACCTGTGTGACAAGAACCAATTAAACCTTAAAAGTATTTTATTCCTTGATTTTCTTGGGTAATTTTGACTACAAACTTTTTGCAACCTTAAACCCACTAAAACACCATATCCCCATGGTGTAATGTGTCAAAATAGTCAACTCCAAGGTGATATCAATGGAGAGGTGGGATTAACCCAACGCCAAGGCTCCAGACCCTTCTCATACCAAATTATAAAGGTATAAATAGAACACAAAAATTCCCTAAATGGTGGGTCAATTTACTTTCGTTTTCCATCATTCTTCCAAAAATCAAACAGTTTCCAAAATGGGTTTAGAAGATAGCAAAGTTTTACAAAAGTTTATTCAATTCGGTGAAAAGAAGGCCGGATCTACAACAAGAAGTATCTTGGTTGGGTTGTTCGCCGCCTTTGGTGGGTTTCTTTTCGGTTATGACACTGGTACCATTTCAGGTATCTTAGCTATGGATTACGTTAAACAACTTTTCCCAGCTAATGGTGAATCATTCGGGGCGGGTGAAAGTTCCCTTATTGTGTCAATCTTATCGGCTGGTACTTTCATTGGTGCCTTATCAGCACCTTTGTTTTCCGATAGAATTGGTCGTAGATGGACCTTGATCATTTCTACAATGATTATTTTCAACATTGGTATCGTCTTGCAAACCATTGCAACCGCTATTCCACTCTTGACAGCAGGTAGATTTTTGGCTGGTTTGGGTGTCGGGTTGATCTCGGCTGTTATCCCATTATATATTGCTGAAACTACTCCAAAATGGATTAGAGGTGCCATTGTTTCCACTTATCAATTGGCTATTACTCTTGGTTTGTTAATGGCAGCTTGTGTTAATCAAGCAGTATCCACAAGAATGGATACTGGATCATACAGAATTCCAATTGCTTTACAATTCCTTTGGGCATTAATCTTGGGTATTGGTATGTTTTTACTTCCAGAAACTCCAAGATTCTACATCTCAAAAGATAAATACGAACAGGCAAAGAACTCATTGAGAAGGTTAAGAAAATTACCAATTGATCATCCAGATTTAATTGAAGAATTTGAAGATATCAAGGCCAATCACGAATTTGAAAGTCAATTCGGTAAAGCATCTTGGAAACAAGTGTTCACCAATCTCAACAAACAACACAGAAGATTATTCATGGGTGTCACCATTCAAGCATTACAACAATTAACTGGTATCAACTTTATTTTTTACTATGGTACCCTGTTCTTCCAAAACTCTGGTATTGAAAACCCATTCGTCATCCAACTTGCAACTAATATCGTTAACGTTTGTATGACTATCCCCGGGATTTTCTTGATTGAACTTTTAGGTAGAAGAAAGTTATTATTGTGCGGGTCGGTTGTTATGGCCGTTTCGCAATTAATCGTTGCTAGTGTTGGTGTTGCAACTGATTCCATCGCTGCTAACCAATGTTTAGTCGCATTCACCTGTATTTTCATTGCAGGGTTCGCCGCCACTTGGGGGCCATTATGTTGGGCCGTCGTTGCCGAATCTTTTGCCCTTAATGTTAGACAAAAGTCAATTGCTCTCTGTACCGCATCCAACTGGTTATGGAATTTCGGTATTGGGTATGCTACTCCATATATGGTTGACTCTGGTCCAGGTAATGCCAATTTAGGTTCAAAGGTATTCTTTATCTGGGGTGGATGTAACGTCATTGGATTCCTTTTTGTTTACTTCTTCGTTTATGAAACTAAGGGGTTGACTTTGGAACAAATTGATGAATTGTATATGAAAGTTGACCAAGCTTGGAGATCGGGAGAGTTTGTTCCTTCGAAGCATGCATTTAGAGATGAATTGGCAGTTGATAAACCAGAAGATGATGCTGTTGAATCAACTACTAGTGTTTAATCCAACAAATTTTCTTTGTTTTTATTTTCGGTTGTATGATTTGTATAAGTTCAATGAATCACTTTTAAGTATCTATTTGTATGAGCTCTTGACATAAGATTGTGCACCTGCATATGAATGCAGATGTAAGATTGCTAAAACATGGCTTTTCTAGGCCACGTTGTTCTAGTTGCGTTCATTAGCAATAGTGTTGAAGTTATCTAACCTACAGGTTGCTGTTCCGTCAACTCTAATCCCCCAACAAGAAACTCTAATAAACCCAATGCATTGCTCTTAAGCTAGCTAGGACAAGTAGGGATGTGTAATATCGTGCAAACGTCATAGAAATCATTACATCACCTCAGCCCATTTGTGGTCAGTGTAGTGTCATTTTTCTTAGACTAAGACGCTTATCGCCTTAGATGGGAATATGTGCCAATAATGCATGTTGATTGCTTAAGTCATTATTTTGTTGGGGGGAGGTGGTACCTGAACACAGGAACAGGCCATAAAAATATATTATTATTTTCGCTTGTTCGCATTCCGATGTACCTCGTAAAATATTGAGGGAGATTGGAACAAGCAAAAAAAAAAATCTTTATGTAGGAGTTCCTAACCATTTTGATGGGTGCCATGCGCCATTGTGTTAGAGAGTTTGTCTGCAGGTTGTCCAATTTAAGTCGATATAACTTGTTGGAGGTTGTGATGAGCCTGTATTGGAAGAAGCCCAACGAAAGCTAGTCATTGGTACACCAATAGCGTTTTACCAACTTGGGAGAATTCTTTGGATTCCGTTAAACCGAGCGTGTTTGCGAACCGGAGCAGATTTCGGAATTTCATTTTGGATTTCCAGAACTACTACAAACGGTAATTCGTTGATATTGTGAGGGGTCGATCGAGGGGGCTTGATTGTTAAGTTGTTTTATAATGACGAAAAGTCGCCCAGCTTATTGTTTATATAAAACGAGATTCTGGAAACTGTAGCTTCATCAATATGGGGAATCATGGAGGTAATTTCTTCTTACAAGACCCTTGTGATTTTTAAACCCTTTCTGTGTCATATTCGTGACTGTTTTTCCCCGATTTGGAAGTATATTTACCAGTTTCAACACCCTTGTTTTAGTCGAAGTTCAAATGGCATCTTTTAGATTATACATAATCTCCGGTTTGCGCGTTGTGCCAACCTGATGAATGACCATTAGATGTTTGATTACTCAATGCGGTTCCAAAGTCTCCAATGCTGTGTCCTGGAGAATATGAAGTATATTTGGAATTTCGTGACACAGCGTTTTTGTGGTGCTTACTTCGAACGATGAGACTACACAGCCTTTGCTTGACTCCGTACGATGGGACTAACTACAGGTTTCTGATAGATTTGGTGCACGTAAGATCAAGCTAGAGATGTTTGGGGAAGGAGGAATTAAGAACCAATTTCGATCTCAAGTTGATTGATAAAAATAAGTGATAGGTGCTAATGATCTTAAAAGGCTTGTCGCAAACAATAAGAATGTTAATGAGTTACATCCGGACTTAAGTAGAAAATCACTGTCTTAACTCTGATACCTCTCCAGAATTGTAAATCAATCACGCATTTCATGATAAGGAGATTTCTGTATTAAAGTCAAGAATAAAAGAAAAGCTAAACAAAACAAAAAATCAACGATTTTCTTTTCTCCGTGTTGCATACATAAAAATAAAATTTTAGACGCAGTTACATATCCGCAAATAATAAAAAAGTTGGCTTTGTCAATCAGGTTATAGATGATGTGATTGTAGACTTGGAGCTCCTGCCTAATTTGCATGTAGGAGAGTCAACATTCATCGATGTCATGTTTTTACATGGTCAAGCTTAAATTCAACACCTCCTTACATTGTTGAGTAAATCAAGGATTGGGCTTTTGTGTTATATAAATACCTAGCCAATTGACCCTTGATTTGTCGAGCTCCAACCCCTGTTATTCTCCCTCAACCATTTTTAATTCATGGATATCATATTAAATAATAAGCATGTATAGCTTCGTCATATTAACCATAGCGAACTTATTCTCAGTTCTATTTTCATTCTTCATACCACTACAACAACCATCAAATGATCCATTTTATAACCCAGCAATTTCATTCAACGAATCAAAACCAGGTGACATCATAGACATCCGACTAGTGCCAACAACACTATTAGGTGCATTCCTGCCAATTCCAGTTCGTAGAATTTGGCAAGTCCTGGTAAGGTCCGAAGATTCGTTCGGTAACCCAAATTCAATAGTCACAACCATTATAGAACCACTTAAACCCAATCCCAAAAAGGTATTATCTTATCAAATATATGAAGATGCCTCGCATATCAACTGTTCCCCATCATACTCCATCCTTTTTGGATCAACACCCACTATCTTCAACCAGCTCGAATTGACGCTAGTATCAATGGCATTGAAGAACGGATATTATGTCATTAGTCCCGATTATAATGGACCCAAATCAACATTTGGAGCGGGTCGACAATCAGCCAAGGCAATTCTTAATTCTGTCCGGGCTACCATGCAATCAGCCCCTACTACAGGGATTGATCCCAATGCTAAAGTTGTAATGTGGGGATTCTCAGGAGGAGCACTTGCAACATCGTGGGCTGCGGCAATGCAACCATCATATGCCCCCGAATTATCAAAAACCATCGTTGGTGCTGCCATTGGAGGAACGGCAACAAATCTTACTAGAGTCGCATATGCCAATGATGGCACTGAAAGGGCCGGTATACTTGCAAATATTATAATGGGCATTTCACGAGAGTATCCTGACTTTAGAGAAAAGGTATTTGAAGAGGTTACTCCATCAAAGAGACATGTTTTGGAGAAAGGTGAGCAGTTTTGTCTACTGACTTCGATTGTTACTAATCTCGGAAGAAGATTTTTCAAAGGCAGTAATGCCGTATTCCCAAAAGGAACTGCACTCTTTAGCGACCCAACGGTTGCAAAGGTTGTGAATGAGAACTCATTGGCGAATTATGTTGATACATATGTTCCCGAAATTCCTGTTTTCCTCTATCATGGTGTCTTGGATTTGATTGTTCCTGTTGCGGATTCAAGAAGTATTTACGAAGGTTGGTGTAAGAATAACGTTCGTTCATTGGAGTACGCTGAGAGTCTTACCTCGGGGCATTTTCTTGAGACTGCACAAGGGGCACCAGCGGCTTTGGCTTGGATGGATGCTAGGTTGAATGGAGTTAAACCTGTTGATGGATGCGTACACCAACGTCGGCTTACCAGTTTGACATACCCTGGAAGCAGCTCGGCTATTCGTAATTTTTTTAGAGGATTATGGGCACCATTGCTTGTTGCGGAACTCGGATTATTCACTAAACATTCTTCAAAAGTTGACATGAGAGATGCCAAGTTGGAACTGTTTTGGAATATGTAGAGATTTCATTCATATAGGTATAGATGGTATATTTAATTATTTATTTGATTGTTTATAATGCTGGAACTGAATGTATAGGAAAGTTCAGTTGCAATTCACAATCTGGAAGGGGTGAATAAGTATACCAAGAGAGAATTGGTAGATAGTGGAATTATGAGATCAATATAGATAGACATTGTGTATAGATTTCACGTAATAGATAGATATAGTTGAATGTTTTCTCTCAACCAATTTTGGGGTTAGGGTCATCGGCATGGACCTATATCCGATGCAATATGTGTTGGATATCCCATGAAGGGCTTATCATTAAGATATGACCTGGGAAGTGTTGCTAATGCTGAATTAAGCGACCCAACGTGGGGCATTATTTAACTCCGGATACCCTGATTTTTACAAAAGAGCAATAATTCGAATATAATTGGCATGTGATTGCATGATTGCTAGCCAAGACAGACGTC
>JAKUCC010000169.1:0-19500 GCA_030563365.1 Hemisphaericaspora xylanilytica | reverse complement strand
CTCAGAAGATTCTTGTCCGATCTAAATGAGAATCAGAATAAGGCAGTCACAGCAAATCCCCATGGCAGATTACAAATCATCGCTGGACCAGGTACTGGGAAAACTAAAGTACTTACCTCGAGAGTTGCATACTTGTTGATTAGGGAAAAGATCCCACCTGAACATATTATTGTTACTACTTTTACCAAAAAGGCAGCAAATGAAATGATAGAAAGGTTGGAGAAAATGTTGGTCGACACTCCAATTAATGTGAACAAATTATTAATTGGAACTTTTCATAGTATCTGTTATCGAATTATAAAGAGATACGGCAAAAAATTGGGTATATCTGATTATCGAATTGCTGACGAGAGGGATAAAAATCATTTTATCAAGCAAGTCCTTGAAAAACTTACTCCGGAAGACTTGAAGTATATTGAAGGATTGAATAGCTACCACGTTTCGGTGCTTCAACAGGGTGGTGGAAAAAGTTCCAAACAGAATTTTTTCAGTTCACAAACCATTGGCAAACAAATATCATCCCTTAAATCAAAAGGGTATTTTCCCCAGACGTATGCTAAATTTGGAAATCGTAACAAATGCCTTGAATTCTTCTATGATAGGTATCAATCCAAACTTGCCGAAAACCAGGCTTTAGATTTCGATGATTGCTTGTTATATTGTTATAAATTAATCTCCGAATACCCGGTTTTAAATTATATTCGTCATGTTTTAGTTGATGAGTTTCAAGATACCAACGAACTTCAATTACATTTAATGTTTCAATTCGCCAATGGCCATCCAACCAACCCCGAGTTTCAGCATAATCTAACCATTGTCGGTGACCCAGATCAAAGCATTTATGGATTCCGTGATGCGCAATCGATAAATTTTCAAAAAATGATTGACTATTATGAAAAGAAATCACAGAAGTGCACAATTGTCTCATTGAATGAGAATTATAGATCTACTAGGGATATTCTAGAGTTCTCGGAACGAGTGATGAGACAACAAGTGGACCGTGTTGCCAAGTCGTTAAATTCTCAATTGGCAAATTCTTTTAAACCTGTATATGGAGCTGCAAAAGGTTCCGACCAAGAAGCTCGATGGATTGTTTATCAGATTAAGCATTTATTAGAATTACCTAATTGCCCAGTCGAATATAAGGATATTTCAATTTTGGTTCGCGCTGCTTATCAAACTCGAGCGATTGAGGAAGAATTGGTTAAGTTCAGATTGCCGTATCATATGATTAGGGGTAAAGCTTTTTGGGAGAGAGAAGAGGTAATAGGTATTATGGATTATTTACGCATTGTTGGAGATGAGTATGATCGTGTATCGGTATTACGGACTTTGAACTATCCAAAGAGGGGTCTTGGGCCTAAATCAATGACTCAAATTGAAGAATTTTTGAATCAGTTTACTGGATCCACTCATGAAGCACTAGCGGAATTGGCTAGAGGGAAAGCCAAAAATGTCAAAGTAGGTCCGAAATTAAGAAAATCACTAGAAGACTATGTTAAACTTATAAACGATGCAAAAAGTATCTGTTCAGAAATTGATAACATGGAGGATCAAGATAATCGAATACAGTTAGCAATCCAATTATTTGACTTGGTATATGAAAAGTCAACCCTTAAGAATGCGTTGGCATCTGAAGAAAGCAAACATGAAAACGTGATGGAAGTGAAGAAACTTTTTGAAGGATTTGTTCCAACACAAGAAGCGCTCCCTGTATATATTGGTGGGAATGAAGATGACGTTTCATCCGAGAATCGAAACTATATCCTTCAATTCATCGAATCCGTTGGTTTGTTCGAAACTAATGATGAAGATCCGGAAGACGGAGAAGGGAAGGGTAAGATCTCTCTTAGCACAATCCATGGATCAAAAGGTTTAGAATGGCCTGTTGTGTTTGTCCCTGGATTGAGTGAGCGTCTCTTACCTTCTGGGTTTGCAATGTCTAATGAAGATCTGATTGATGAAGAGAGAAGATGTTTCTATGTAGCAACCACTCGTGCTCGGTCGTTGCTTTATATTTCCTCATATACTGATCCAGCCAATAGCAAAAAGTGGGGAGAACCCATTTCTTATGTATCCCGATTCATCGAGGGACTAATCAATGACAAGCGCTTTGATAAGTCACAGGATGCATTTTCTAGTTGGCCTAAATTGACGAAATTGTACAAAATTCTTGGCAAACAGCCACCAGCTAATACCACCGATTTCCCATTGGATCAGTTCAATCAATTATATAAAAGCAACGTTAGGACTTTCATGAGGGGTAAGGAAGTGATCAATCTCAAGGAGTACCTCCAACCACCAGCCCCACCAGGAGAAAAGAAAAAAGCAAACAATGCCAAGCGATCGGGACAATTCAATTACGAAGATGATGGAGTACCAACCATCCCGCCATCCGGGAGTGGGTTCGTAACAGGGGCCGAGATTAGGGATGCGATTAAACGGAGAGCCAAAGAGGACCTGGAGACTCACCACCAGGGGAAGAAACCAAATAAGGCACCGATATATATTCCTAATCGTAACGTGAAAGCTGGAGTCGTTAAGGGGAAGAAAGCGCCTGCATATGTTCCTGGTGGCAAATCTGTCAAGGTTGGAGGAACCAGGCAAGACGATCCAATTGATCGTTCTGACGATTGACGAATTTTCGCGACATGGCATTTTGTGGAATTTTTCGGGGATTATGGATTATTTTTATTTGTGTATGAATAACTATTAATAGGGAGTATTATTTTACCTTTGTGTGGGACAATAAAATTCGCATTGTGTGTTGTCTAATTGTGAAGTGTTTTACATATCAGGATCAGACGCGGCGCAGCATATGAGTGACCTATCAGAAACTGAGTAAATCAAGTATATTTAACAACTGAGTGTTGAGTAGTTTAAAGATCGTGTGGGGCGGATCTCCAGACGCGACTGGCGATTTCATACTGCGAATTACAATGGAAGTCCTCTACTGGGACGATGGCCGATTCAAGCAGAAATGGGTATTTATTGGTATCTCTACCTAATACATCTACAAAGTCGAGGACGATAAAACACCAACAAAGCAACTTAAAACATATTCTAATCAATGCAAGCTCTTTAACACATCTTTTGTTCTACTTAGTAATATCAAAACTCCAAGGCACAGTCAAATGGATAGTTTGATCATCATCAACAAACTTAGACACCGCGCTATAGTGACCTCTAGCAATGATGCCACTAGGAGCTTCAATCTCAACGAATTTTCTTTCATAATATGGGGTATCAACCGTGTTTGGAGCATATGATCCTAATGGTTCTTCCATCTTATCAACCCTAAGTCCACTACGTTTAACCGAATGTAAATATTTTAATCCTGTGATGATTTCATGTTGGACCCTAAACTTGATGACTAGTTGATATACTGATTTTTCCTTGATACTAAATTTAATCTCCTTATTAGCAATGGTGTTTCCGTCAACATCTTCCAAATTGACCCTGATTGGTTCTAATTTAGGATCTTCTGGGAATTCAACCCCCATTTCGACAATAACTACTTTTCTTGAGTCACCTGCTTTTACAGGATATGGTTTAGCATCGGAGGTTAAACCCAATGATGCCTTCCATTTGGCTAAACTTTCGTCTTCAGCATCTAATTTTTGATATTCTTCAATGGTTTTCTTTTCGGTTACAACGTAACCTGCAACTTGTTCTGGTACTAAATCGTCGTCAATTGGTTCGTTAGACATGATTGGCTTATGTGTGTATGTGTATATATGCGTATGTGTGATTTAATATAAAGTTAAGTGGTGGTTGGTGACTAGTGGGAGGAATTGGATCACTTGAGTTAAAGGGAGAACACGAACAAACAAAAAATAAACAAAGAACAAAAAAATATAAAAATAGATGCGACATTTTACACGACATTTATCTAACAATTTTAACAGCCAGGTTAACTTTAGGTATTTAACTACAACACGACATTTTACATGGTTTGTGGCAACAACGCACGTCAATTGAACAATACGCTCATACGATCTCATTCACTCATGTGACAACCCACATGTGCCTTACTCCAATAACCAGGTAAACAAATATATATTCGGTTTATGTAATATACTCTTAAACCATTCGTATTTACCATCATTGCTGTTGCTGTTGTTGCAGTTGTCCACAATCATCTCCCTTGTATCTGTTGGAGCCACTACTACCGCCATACGATTGTTGTTGATCTCCCCTATTGTTATTGCCACCATTATTAAAGTACCTCTTGTTTTTATGCTTATAATTTGGCTTAGTATCATCAGGTAGTATTATATATGGATTATTCAATAGTCTTCTTTCCGTTTCTTTATCATACTTTGGTGGATTAGCCCCACCGGCACTACCTCCATACACTGGGGAAATATATGGGTATGATGGCGCTCCTGGTGGAATCATTGACGGAGTGGAGTAGTATGGTGAATAGACCATTGCTGGCGGTGCTGGTGTTGGTATTGGTGCGGCACCAGTTGGTGTTCGTGGAGGAGCACCGTTGGGATATACCGGTTGGAATTGCGGTAGTACTCCCTGTGCCATATGCATTGGGATTTGCATAGGGACAGGTTGGGAGTACGGAGATGTATTGTACGAGTTCACCGTATAGGTTGGGCGATACTTGTAAGCGTTACGATATTCTTGGTGTTTAACCTGAGTATCCAGCACCTCTTCATCCTTGTCTTCTTCTTCCTCTTCATCATCTTCCTCATCATCGTCATCATTATTTTGGAAAATCTCCTGTCGTAATTTCATGTAAAGGGCTTCTTTGGATGCACGCTGGGATTCTATATTGGAAGATTGCTCTGAACCATTATCGGATGTTGGAGTGCTTGCAGCAGTTCCATCTGAAATGGATTTTGAGACATCTAAATCCTTACCTCCTTCGCTAAGTTCACTATCTGGAGTGCTTGGTTTTATTATTTTCTTGATTATGAGTTTTGGCTTGATTTGAGGTTCAGGGGTCGTTGCCGTTGTTGATGTCTGGGAACTTGTACCGGTATTAGCTTTTAAGGCTATTGAGCTGTGGGGTTTTTGTTGCTGATGTTGGGGTATTAGCTGTGGTTGAATAGTTGATGGTGAATGAATTGCTGATGAAGAATATTGGTGAGCAATATCACAAATCTTGATAAATTGATGGGAATCGATCTTGTCCATCAATTCTTTGTAATTGAAACTGACAGTTGGGGTTACAATTATTTCATTTGAAGTGTTATTCCAATGCTGTAAGTTATAATATTGGCATAGTTGATGGCTCAATAATCGATAATAGGAATTTTTCAAGTATTGAGCTTGAATGACATATTGTGGTGTAGTTGTTGCTGTAGTTGTTATTGTCTCTGCGATTAGTTTTGTTTTCATGAAATGAAGCACGTCCTTTTCTAGATGGAGTAAATAAATTCTATCTTGTTGCTTGGTTAAAGCATTCTTTATTGAGTTTGGTATTTCCGACATGCCTAAACGGTGAATGTATGTGTCACTTGGGGAGTAATCTACTTAATGCGTAGTTGTGTAAGTTAAAAAAGAGTGTGTATGTATCTGTGAATTATGTTGAGTAGTTGTAAAATCTAATGAACACTTAATAGTGACGGAGATATATAGAACCAATAGGTTGTTAATAGTAGTAATAGTGGTAGTTGATCAAATACTATGATGGGTAGATATTTCGTATGTCTTAAATAAATTTTTTTTTTTTGGTTGTTGAAATTTTTTATTTTTTTTTTAATTTTTTTTTTTAGTTTCTAATTCTGTTGCCTGTCTGTCTGACTGACTGACTGTCTGTCTGTGTAGCTTTTAAATTTTTGTTATTATTGTCTGAGCGTTAAGTTGTAGTGCTACCATATATATATATACTACTAATCATACTTTATATACAAGCTACAAATGAAATAATCTATATAGCACCTATGTATTACTTGATTAGCATTGGTAAAGTTTACCATTAAGCATCTATGGAACCTTAAACACACTCTCTGAACAGAAGTATAATATCCTGTATATAAGCACACCCCGTTGTGATCTTCTTTTTTTCTACGGTTGATTGCCTCCCCTTGCCATTGTCAACCACCCACCATGTAAATCAAAAGTGTTGCCAAAGATATATTATCAATTGATCACTTCAAATCAATTAATCACACTAAAGTACAATGAGTGATCCGAATGAAGTATGTACAGGTCGATATTGCATTTGTTAATTGTATAAGCAATATATACTAATCAATCAATTCCATCCTATGATAGATCAGAGCAAAACGTCTAGCTAGATTAAATGCGTTGGCAGCAAGTAGTACCAACAGTGGCAATAATACCACCTCAAGTTCCTCTCTGAATCAGCCTCAATCAAATACTCCTCAGAAGCAACAAACTGCGACACCGAAACAACCGGCTCAAACTACTCCACACCCACCTACGGAGGTATCCAAGGACGAGACTCAAACTGTTCCGGAATCGCCTGAATCAATGACTATCAATAGATCCCTTGCACGCGAATTACAGTTTTCGAATTGGGTGTCTCAAGAATTGGAATATGTCTTTCATGCCACCATTGATAAACAAAAAGCCTCGAAAGGATTAATATTCTTAAACTGTTTACATTATGAGTTGAATAATGAAACAAGCAAATTAAATGAAGATCATCTAGAACCAATATTCATGGAAATTTTAGCAGAATTAGGAATACCGCCATCAATCGCAAAATCACCAATAGAATACTTACTTTTAGTATATCGCAATGCCTATAAGGCCAAAAGGTTGATACCTGTGCAATCCCCATATTACCAAGAGAAAATTGCCTTTCTAAATAAGATCATCACATTTTCTAAAAATTATGGGAATATCTGTTTGCAAGTTCCAGACATGTTTCTTAACAACGACGTTAAGAAATCGCTTGATTTCTTCATTAACAGGTTTGCTGATAGTTCGTCTTTTTTACTTGATATTATCCAAGTCAATATCGAGGAAGATTCTCTATTGGAGTTCTTGAATTTATTTTTCCCTTATTTAAGTGGAAGCTTATATTCAGCGAATTTAGCAGAAAGAACTTACTTGAATCTTTTAGCGGTATTTGAATCATTGGTATCGGTCAAGCCGGTGGCAGCTATCTTTTCCCAAATTGACGGTTTCCAACCACCACTGAGACAGAACGGCCTTGATTTTGAGCACAAGACTTTGTTAGGACCATTATTAAGATTATCGCCGTTGTTAGATAATATGGCCACCGTTTATTTTGGCGATAATGTTAACGACATGATTGCGATGCAAATTGATAATTGTTATCATGCAATAGAAAATGAGTATAAAGTAATGATCGACCAAATGTTTTCGATCATTAATCAGTTGGTCCGTGGGTCTCCCAGAACAAGAGAAGATTTATTAAAATGGTTTGGCGAATTGGTTAATCTTAGTCATTTACGTAGAGGAAGCCACGCTGATTTTGAAAAATTACCCTCCGATGGAATCATGTACAATATTTCCATCATTTTAATTAAATTGAGTTTGCCAATCTTAGAGTATCCTCTCTATTCCAAGATTGATAAGATTGATGTCGATTATTTCTTGAAAAGTGAATTACTTGATATTAAAGAGGAATCTAGAGTTAATTCAACTATTGAAGAAGCTACCAAATATTATGACACTAAGAAAAGTGAAGTCGACATGACTAAAGTACCACCACCAAACTTTGTTTCTGATTGTTTCAATTTAACCTTGGCGTTTTTACATTATGGTATGGGTGGTGTGTTCATTAAACATGATCGATTGAAGCGACAAATTAAGCAAGTTCAAGAAAGAATTGATTTAATTGAAAGTGGAAGAGGAATACCCGGAATGAACCCGGTGATGAATGGCTTCATGAGACAACAGTTACCAAAAATGAAACAAGGACTCAATCAGTTGCGTGCAGTTAAACATGCAATTCAAGCCCTTTCCTGTTATAGATCATTACAATTAGAGGTATTTGATTTTGTGGTTGGTGCCACAATTTTTATTGTTCGCTTAATTGATCCAAGTCATTCATATCCCCAAAAGAGGCTATCTATTCCTATATTCAAGATTTCCAAGGTTGCTGAATTGGATGATCATGAATATTTAAAGACCAAAACGCCAGAACCTTGGAAGTACTATCCAGAATTCATAGTAGAAGGTATTATCAACTATTGTAAATTCCTGGCAAATTTTGTAGGGTGTCCATTAGTGGGCAATCAGGAGAAGTTGGAGATCTTTGTTGAGTTTATGACGATTTTATTAAGATGTCCGGAATTGATTGGTAATCCTCATATGAAGGCAAACTTGGTAGAATTGTTGTTTATTGGTTCATTGCCACTCAGCAATGGTAAACCAGGGTTCATTGCCAATATTTTTGCATCCAACAAGTTGGTTATTGATAATATCTTGTATTCATTGCTTGATTTCTATGTTATGGTTGAGAAAACAGGTGCAAGTTCACAATTTTATGATAAATTTAATAGTAGGTATTATATTTCCGTGATTTTGGAGGAGTTATGGAAGAATCCAATGTATCGTCGCCAATTAACCGACTATTCTAAGAATAATGTTGATTTCTTTATCAGATTCATTGCCAGAATTTTAAATGACACGACTTACTTATTAGATGAGACCTTCAACTTATTGAATTCGATTCACGATTGCCAACAAGAAATTAAAAATCGACAATCAGGAAACTTGAATCCGCGTAATGATGAGTTGGGGACTGATGAGGAATTGACATCAAATTTAGAATCATATGAAGGGAGAGCAAAGTCATACATGGGACTCTCTAACAAGACAATGGAGTTGTTCAAATTATTCACAAAAGAGGTTCCTTCAGGGTTTGTTTTGCCCGAAATCGTCGATAGATTAGCAGGAATGTTGGATTATAACCTTTCAATCATGGTTGGCCCTAAATGTTCTAATTTAAAAGTCGAACTGCCAGAAAAGTATGATTTCGATCCAAAGAGGATCTTGACCGATATTTGTCAAATATATGTCAACTTATCGCGCGAATCACAATTTGTCACAGCGGTTTCCCGTGACGGGCGTTCTTTCAACATTGCCTATTTCAAGAAAGCGGAATCGATCCTTACTACGAAGACATTTGTAGAGCAAAAGATTATTAACCAGTTTGCTGCATTTGCGGACCGCGCAGAACAAGCTCGAATTGCAGAAGAAAACGAAGAATTAGAATTGGGTGAAATTCCTGATGAATTTTTGGATCCGTTAATGTTTACCCTAATGGAAGATCCGGTCATTTTGCCATCTAGTAAAATAAGCATTGATAGATCGACAATTAAAGCGCATTTATTGAGTGATGGGACCGATCCCTTTAATCGAATGCCATTGAATTTGGAGGATGTCGTTGATGATGTGGAGTTAAAGAAGAAGATTATGGAGTTCAAGCAATCTAGAAAACAACGGCTGCAGGTGCAGCAAGGGGAACAAGGAGAAGACACGCCAATGGCTGATGCATGAAGAGAGATAGTGTAGAGATGTATTAATAAACAGTTTTGTATACTAATCGTATATTTGACCCATAGAAACTGAAGGTTTCCTCCTTCAACTGAGACTGTCAAATTCGGTAGAGTTGAAAATGACAGTCTACCAGTCGCCAACCGGTAAACGTAGACAAATTACTATTATTAACTATACAAAATTTAAAAAACCTGACAAATTCATCCTATTACATGCTATTTATAAACCAAAAATTAAAAAAGTTCTATTTAAGCCTTGATAGCGAATTTTCTTTGTGGGAAAGCAATTCTTTGCTTTCTAGCCTTTTCAGTTTCCTTACCGGCTTCGAACTTGGTCAATCTTCTTCTGATAGCTCTGGTCTTCTTAGCTCTCAAGTCCTTTGGTTGGTACTTCTTACCAGCGTAAAAGGCCTTGACGTTTTCTCTTTGGGTCAAGTTAATGACAGTTAAGACACGGGCAATGTTCTTTCTGACGGTGTGGATCTTAGGTAAAGATGGTCTTTGCAATTTTTGAACCTTTAAGGTGGCTAATTCTTGCTTTAATTCAACTAATTGTTGTTGTAATTGTTCCTTAGACTTGGTTCTTAATTCAAAAGTTTTAACGGCGGCCTAGAATAGAGGGTTTATGTTAGTATTTCATGATAACGGTATTTTCGAATTTCCTTGAAACAACATGCGTCTATTGTGTTCATTAATGATGGGATTTGTGTTTCATTGTCTATCTCTCTAGTAGATTCAAAGGTACTTGGATACGTCCTCGATGGTCATTTCTTGATTTGGAAACATAGGTATATGGTCGGTGGCTCTTTTATTCTCCTATCTGTCAACAAGACGGTCGTATAATTGTCGTAAGTCGGATCATATATGCTTCGATTCGATGTAGTTGTCAAATATATGTTCCTCATTGTCGAGTCCAACTTCCTTTATAACCTTTCCTTTGAAATATGTTCAAGGCCCATAATCGACGTTCTTTCGTCGTCATCCGCTGCATCTTTTCTCTCTAATTCTTGATTCATCCTTTCCATTCGTCTGTGATATGGATACGCATTGTTGTATCTTTGGATATAGCTCCTGAACATACCATTTTTGCTATTGTGAACTACAGTTGAAGAAGTATCTATACACTAACTATGAAAATTTTTTTTTCAGTTGTACTTTTTTCTCGTTGGTAGTATCACTACAAAGCAGAGCGAAGAGTTGGGCATAGTGAGAGCACCGCCAACAAGCTATTTGGTAGCTCTGCAAGGTTCCCTTTTTTCTCCTGGATGAGCCGCACCTTCATTGTACCATACAAAATATTTGGGGTAAGACACGCCAATAATATACAGGAGAAAAATTATCCATCACGTGCACTCAGTTAGGGTTTAGGACCTAAAGTTGAATTGGAGCGAAAACCAATTTTCAACATCCATCGTTTATTTAAGTGGATGTTTACAGTGGTTGCCATTTGCAAACTAGTATGGAATTGTAAGACCAAAAGCCTTACATTAAGTGTGGATTCATAAACCCTCACTCGGAGAATACGGCTAAATATATAAAACTACCAGTAGTAGCCAGTGGAGTTTTGTTGCATTTTCTTTAATCTTCCAATTAAAGCTGAAAATCTCATATGGTATCAACTAGGAACATAGCCGACTCATCCTTCCACGTCTGTCGACCAGACTTTGGGCAATGCTACAAGACTGTGTAATTTCATTGCAATTGCATGGCACAGTCCCAATTTAAATTACTTCTCTTTGTACAATTGTGTGGGTTTTATTCTTGATTTTGGCGCACAAAAACGCGCGGTCCCATTACCCAAAATTAGAAAATTGCCAGTATAAGTTTAACGATAGATATCTGATCAGATATTGAGAGATAACAATGTACCGTCAAAGAGCTGTTGGACTATATTTTAACCTAACCGTGCAATCGCGTTATCGGACCATCCAGTGACAGTAAAATTAACACATTTATTTATAAAAAACACAGTATACTCTACATGAAAAATAGAGTCGGCAGTTTCAAATATATATAATTCACAAGACTAAAAAAATGAGAAATAAAACGCTTCTATTTTTAAAGTCTATTGGCGCCAGACCATTTAGAAGTTATTGGACGGATTAGGCATTCTTTAAGTTGGTAGATAACCATTCTAAACCTTCGTATAAACCATCACCAGTGGTGGCACAAGTAGCTTGGATATACCAAGGTCTTTGTCTAATTGAATGCAAACCTAACTTTTCAGTTATTTCAGCGGCATTCATGGCATTTGGTAAATCTTGCTTATTGGCAAAGACTAATAATAATGCATCTCTCAATTCATCTTCATTCAACATTTGTTGTAATTCTTCTCTGGCTTCAGCAATACGATCTCTATCATTGGAATCAACAACGAAAATAATACCTTGGGTATTTTGGAAGTAATAACGCCATAATGGTCTGATCTTATCTTGTCCACCGACATCCCAAACAGTGAAGGAAATGTTCTTGTATTCAACGGTTTCAACATTGAAACCAATGGTTGGGATGGTGGTGACGATTTCACCTAATTTCAATTTATACAATATGGTGGTCTTACCAGCGGCATCTAAACCAACCATTAAAATTCTCATTTCTCTGTTACCAAAGAGGTTGGCGAATAATTTTGAAAATGATAAACCCATGATGAAATTATTTATTTATATTATTGGAGGAAAGGTAGTTTCAAAAGTTTTTACTTGGGATGTATTTGAAAATAAAGTAAATTGATCAATCAAATGAATGGAAAACTATTGATGATGATGATTGTTGTTGGTGGTGTTTTTGGATGGAAGTATACTTCTATAACGAATTGGATGATACGTGTGTGTCAAAATCAAAAACAAATGGCCAATTAATTAAACTCAATTCTTATTTTGATTTGCTTTCTTGTGTGTAAATCTAAATCGATAATCTCAAATTCTTAGTCGATGATAAGATGGTGAATTCAAGTGTATGGATAGAGATATCTAACTACTGATTGGATTTCCAATTGGGGTACTGATGTGTCTGTTGAGGAAAGGCAAAAGTAAATCAACAACTTTTTTTTCGGGTTTTTGTCTGTTCTGACTGTCTGGCCTGTCTGAGTGTCTGAGTGTCTAAAGTGTCCTAATAAAAATAAATCTGATTTTACTTAGAAAGGACATTTTTTTCTGTTTTGTAACTTGTAAAATTCTCTCACCGTTTTTGAATGTGTAAAAGAAAAAATCATCCGAACAATGGAATTTTTTCTATGCGTTGTTCTTTTTTTTAACGATTCTTAAAGAGCCCTTTTGATTTAATTAGACCGCGAATCGGTTTCAACCTTATTGACATAAATAAGCAACGGTCAACAAGGACAATTAGAAAGTAATTCCAACTAGGGCTAATGCCGCACGAGACACACAAGGAAAATACGTCTTGGGTAAGATCATACTTTAAACGATTATGAATTGGATTCAATATGTATTATTTCTGACGCGTCATAAATATTCGAGCCGCAGATAGTTGGCATCGGACTCTAGTGCTATGGAGTGTAAAATACGTCAAACCAATGATTAGAATTTACAGTAGATGCGACTTGTGGTTCTTTGTAGAATTTTATGACACAGCTCAGTAGCCATTCAATAGAAATCACCTGGCATCCGTCATATATTTCTGTGTTTCCCCAGTCCCTCCAACTGCGAATTCTTATCATCGGTTACCCACCCTCTATACTCAGGATTCTTTAATAGAAGTAGGGTAATCTCGCACGAATTACATAAGCTGATTTAGAGATGAACCGATGTGGTTATAATCGCAATGTACATCCGAGAAAAAGGACTAATAGAAGCTACCCAAGATAACCTTAAGTTAAAATGCTAAAAGCCAATAAATATAAGTAGATGTATGTATAGTCAGTGTTAATAACCTCATTTTTTTGCATCTGCTTCTCTTCAGTCTAACTTTCTAATATCAAATATTACTTCTAAAACCAATTCAGCAAAAATATGTGGAGAAGGTGCTATTTTCCAACATTCACCTTGCAATTGGAAAATTGCTGCAAGGCACGAATAAAAACAGCATAATTGACATCTCTGTTGTCTGGTTCCCAATAAATCTCAGTCAATCTAATATGCCATGGTGGATAATCCTCAAGATTTAATGATGGCGCAAAACTAATTAACAAATCTGGTTCTGGTCCAACCAATTCAACCAACTCTTCGTCAATTAATTGAGAAGTCACGTCATTAACGGATAATTCATTCTGGATTGCTAATTCACTCATAGTTTTAGTTAATTCCACTAATGTTGGCTTTCCGTCAATATAACTAATCAAACTAATTTCTAAATCAACTTTGACATTTGAGCCAGGCTTTGGCGTAATGGTAGAATCACTGTAAATTACTAAGTTGTTATGTGGTACCAGAATTGAGAATGTAGGAATGGCTTCGCTACCAAAATATAAAGTCAAATTCTTGGATATGTATCGACTTAATAGCGCCAAAGTATCGCTGGTGTCAGTCAAACTACCTGTATATTCATAAACAATCAAACCTGTAATACCTGCGCTAATGGACCAGGCCGCTAACTCACCAACTTGATTGATTAAGCCATCTAATCCACCATTCTCATCATCTTCATCCTTCATGTCCAAAAGACACGATATAGTTTTGGGTAGCTTTGATAATTTTCCCACATCTTCTCTGATGACCTGTGGTGATTTATTTGGATAGTATGTCAATGTAAGGAATCTTAGGTAGGATCGACGATATATGTATTGAAAATTCTTATAGATTGAAATTAAGAAGAATAAGGTCAATAATAGCAAATGATTAACATAGAATTTAAACATTTCCCAAAAGCTCTGAAAAGATTTATCAGGATGCATGAATTTATGACCCAAATCTAACGTAAGATTAATCAAATTCCTGGTTCTAACAGAATTTGGTGGTGGATCTCGGCGGGTGGTTTCATCGTCACCATTAAGTTGGAATTTCTGCTTGTGAAAGTCATTGGTAATATTCTTTACAGTCGGAGTTACTTCGCGACTCAATCTAACATCATCATTGATCTCGGGTGATGCTATCATATTGATAGATTTGAATTGGAGACGTATTAGGATAGATTTAAATATTGATTGAGTTTTACAGCATCATCATTTATCTAGACAACGAGCCGCAACCACTTTTTTTTTTCTTCCGTGGGATTTTACAACAGTAGCAAACTCTGGGACTGCAGATAACTGGGTCAAATGCAACATGCGACTCTAATTGGGATATTACCCACATAGTATATAGAGAATAATAAGGCTATAGGTGGCTTGGATGTTGTGTCTAAAGAAAGGTCATTTCAAGGAATACTCTTTTCCCAAACAATCGTCAAGCAATTGAAGACAAAGACAACTAGTTAACCTTTATAAAACCTTTACGGGTACTCCAACTATCGATTTCTTTGTTGTTTGAAGGTTATTAGCAAATGAACTATAATTAGATCAGATATGTTTATAGTTAGACAAGTAGAATTTTGCATTGAGCAAAGATTAAGATTTGCTGCAATTAATTCTCAGTCTTTGCTCATCATTGAATTGCTGCAAAAAATGAAAGCACTTTAATGACAAATTCTTACAAAAATCCCCAATTCAAAGTTGGTCGATACAATTACTATCCTGCATCAAAATACATTAACGTAACAGGCTAATCATCATTGTCAGAATGATAATGGGATTATTCGATCTCAACTCGATAAAAAGAAAGATAAATCTGGTGACGCACTTTGATGTACGATCGTGCAACCTGTCAAGTGTTTATTGCAGATTTTAGGCCTCTATGGCAAATGAAACTTGGTGAATGTGATGTTAGTGCAACATTTGTATAGTATTTCTTGGATGTCAAAATGCATGTGCCTAAAATTAAATGTGTATATCCTGACCTCATGTATATGATGTATAAAACTCCTTCAATCAGTTTTTCAACCTGCTTTCACCCCATTTACTGCTTTAGGCTACAATTGGAAAAGGCAATGAATTGAACTAGACACCACCATCAGGCATTCGGAATAGGAATCCTGATATCAACTAATTTCTCTTTGAAAACGACAATATTGATCCCGATATTCACATCATATTGCGTCTCGGATAATCGGGTTGTCGGAGTAATCCCCATCCGAATAATTAGATCTACCAGTAATATGTGATATACTATAGAGATTGTATGCAAAACTACTCAAGGCGTTCAATGTGTTTCAAATTTAGCTTGAAATCAGAGTTTAGCAATTAAACCAAAGTTATCATGCTTGGTATTGAATAAACTGATTTGCAACACCGACGAAAGACAAAGATTATATTACGATGTCGAATATGCGATCTAATGCTCGGTTCAAATCAGTAGTCTTATTGTAAGGCGCTTGGGGAAAATTTCTGGGGTACAAAGTGGTTTGTGCACATGCATGTTTTTTAACCTTAAAGCCCTTTTTCAAACAAGATACTTTGCTGGAGCCGTAGAATATGCTCCTGACTTGAATCATGAGAAAGAGCCACAATGCTACCACAATTGTTTAAATGTCATAGTCCATGATATATTCCTTTTTGGGGGTAACAATTCTGCAGTTGCATTTTCCAAATGAGGGGGGCAAATGTGGTAGTTTTGCGAGATTTCTCACGAGATGCAGCTTCATGCTGGAACTAAAAAAAAACTAAACTCGTGAGTCAGATTACTACTCTCTTCATCGCATTCGAGCTTCTGCAACTCAGTCTCTCGTATTTTTAACCATTCCATTCCCGCCCTTGTTTGTTGTTCCGCGTTAATTACTATTGTCTAATGGAGCGTGGAGCGAGTGACAGTACTTGGGGAAGGTCATTCAGATGGGCTTTTATTTTTTAAATCATTTTTGTCTGATAATTTCTTTTGTTGGTGTGTTTACAGAAGACAATCAAGAAGGCAGACAGACACAAAGCCCGGACTATAACCGAAGTGGGAGGATTATTTTTTAGTGTATATATTTTTTACTAGTGATGTACACGCTACCACCTACGATAGCCCACTGGTACACACGTCAGCCAAGAATAACACACACACTAAATCTCACCATCACTCAGTCACAATGAGTTGAGATTCTTGGTTTACTTTCTTTTTTTCTATTATTATTATTATTATTACTACTATTTATTTATTTTTTTTATCTCCTGTTCACTGGTGTTCTTTTGTTCTTTTTATTTTTCTCTGTCTTAGTAATTAATGTAGTAGTGAACAATTCCGTAGCATAATTTTTTTTTTCTCTTGTATGCTCAATGCTCAATTTAATGTCTGTCTTTCGCACTTACTGCATTAGTTAAAGTGGGATCCATTTACGTTTGCTTTTTTTTTCTTTGGCATTGAAACCTTCGTAATAAAAAAAACCCTTCACTGTATTTTTACTTTACTTGTATTCAACATCATTCACTACTTTCAACAAAGAGAAAGAGGGAGAGTCTATCCCATACACTACAACACTTTAGCATACATACACTACTAGATAGGGACAATACATACTATCGACATACACTACTTTTATTTTGCACTTTACATTCCACTTTTTATAATAATTACATTTTTGGAGTTTTTACAACCATCAAATGTTCACATTCATACAGTGAAACGACCAAGAAATAAAATTACATAAAACATGCACGCGATGTTTTCATTCATAGAAAGGATACTATACGATAATACGATAGAAGAGGAGCACTATCGTATGATGCGACAGAAGTCGTCGTCTAACTCTGCCATCATAGTTGGTCTAGTGGCTGCTGTGGGTGGGTTTCTTTATGGTTACGACACAGGATTAATAAATGACTTGCTTGAAATGAAATATGTCTATACCACATTTGCATCAAATAAACAATACTTTACCACTCACGAACGAGCACTAATAACTGCAATTTTATCATTGGGTACATTCTTTGGTGCATTGGCCGCACCAATAATCTCCGATAGTTATGGGCGTAAATTTTCCATTATAATATCATCAGGAATAATATTTAACGTGGGTAATGTCTTACAAATCGCATCCACAGAAATCACATTATTATGCATAGGAAGATTTGTATCGGGGTTGGCAGTCGGCATCTTATCAGCTATTGTCCCGTTATATCAAGCTGAGGCATCACCAAAGTGGGTCAGAGGTTCCGTTGTGTTTACTTATCAATGGGCAATTACATGGGGTTTGCTAATTGCGAGTGCTATATGCCAGGGTACCAGAAGAATGACAAATTCGGGTTCCTACCGTATACCTATTGGAGTTCAGTTTTTATGGGCGTTAATCTTAGTATTTGGTATGTTATTTTTACCGGAAAGTCCTCGTTATTACGTTCAAAAGGATAATTTACCCAAAGCATTAACTTCATTATCGAAATTGCGAAGGCTACCGCAAGATGATACTGATTTAATTGAAGAATTAGTTGAAATCAAAGCAAATTATGATTATGAATTATCATTTGGTAAAACAACGATATTGGATTGTTTTAGAGCAGGTGGTGGTCGTCATAAACAAAAATTAAGAATGGCCACTGGTATGGGTGTTCAATTTTTCCAACAATGTTCAGGTGTTAACTTTATTTTCTATTATGGTGTAAACTTTTTTGCAACTACAGGGATCGAGAACTTTTATATCATGTCATTTGTAACCTATCTCGTCAATATGGTTTTCACCATTCCTGGTATTATATTAGTTGATACAATTGGTCGACGAAAATTATTAATTTGGGGTGGGATCGGAATGTCCCTTTCAAATTTTATCATTGCAATTTGTGGTGTTAGTATATCAGGGAAGGAAATTAATGCTGCCTTAAGTGTGTCATTCTCATGTTTATTTATAGTTTTCTTTGCAGGTTCATGGGGTGGTGGTACTTGGGCGTTATGTTCTGATATTTTCAGTATTTCCATTAGACAGAAGGCAGTCGCTTTGACAGCGGCCACAAATTGGTTTGTCAATTTCATTTTTGCATATATTACACCATACCTCATTGACACTGGGAATCATACTGCTGCAATTGGGAATAAAATTTTCTTCATTTGGAGTGGTTGTATGGCTTTCGGAGTTATATTTGTTTACACATGTGTTTATGAAACTAAGGGATTGAAGTTAGAAGAGGTTGATTTTATGTATGCCAATTGCTCATCTGCCAGATCTTCGGAGAAGTTTATTTCCACCAAGATTGATTTTGCAAAATTGGATCAAGATTATAATCAACTACCTACTTCATCATCAAACACATCAAACGAAACGACCATGACTGACGAATTAATAAATAACGAAAAAGATAACGAAATACCAAACGATACTAGGAATCAACCATTGTATAACGAGACATCAGATCCAACAGATGAAATAATGATAATTCCGTATCAAAACATGCTTTCGCCAATATCATCAGCGGAAAGGGAGGAAGGTGATGTACAACAAAGAAGGAAATCTTCCTCAGTGGCATCCAAACAATTCTCACACTCAATACGATCGAGCAGTACACGTTCCGGAGGAGCTAGTACCCAGGCATCAAACGACTACCAACTGTATTTGGAATCACTTAAACGAGAGTATTCGTTGCATTTACAACAGACATCAAGCTTGGTCCGGAACCAGCTCTCTAAAGGAAATAGCAGCGTTGCAGGAAGTGGAGGAGTCGGTATCGCTGGAAGTAGGCCGAACAGTTTTACGTCAGCAATTGGGGGTGTTGGTAATGATAGAGAGCGTGAGATTTCTATACATGATAATGTGAGTGTCGGAGATCTTGATCCAGGTGATAGTGAATTAAAGACGACGGTGATTGCCACGCCATTTTTTACGCGTCCTCCAAGTGATTCAGACTCTGATTCGAGCGATGAAGAGGAAGAAGAGAGTCATGATATTCGTGGAATGGGCAAAGGTCCTGTGTAGGATTTTCAAAGAGGATTATTTTTGACCTTGGTTACAGGCACATATTATTTATAGATGTTTTCATTGTTTATATAGAGATTATGAATATCAACGTAACATTTCATTTCAAATAGGTGGTGAAAGTATTGAACATTGGAGGCGAAGATAGATCCGTTGAAATATCCATCTC
>JAKUCC010000168.1:0-19645 GCA_030563365.1 Hemisphaericaspora xylanilytica | reverse complement strand
ACAAGATGATGAAACGGAAAGCAGCAGGAAAGACCGTCAATATTGCTTGGACAATTAGCCCTCAGGATTTAAAAGCACAAAAGAAAACTGAAATCGAGAATTTCTTGAAGAAAGAGGGACGATTTAGCATTGTCTTGAAGGGGAAGAGAAGAGGAGACGATTCAATTCCAATATCACAACGGATAAGAGACCCGGAAGAAATTGAATTTGAAATCCAGAGAAGAGAAATGAATAAGGCTAGATTGGAAGAACTCTTGACCCCAGAAGTTTGTTCGTTTAGTGCAGAAGGAGACATTGAAACAACAATGACATATACAGTATCTTCTAAGGTGAATAAACTTGAGTCCACGACACAAGCAAAACCAGAACCACTGAAGAAGGAAAGAAAGAAATCCAAAGAACCAAAAAAGACCCAAAATACATCGTCGGTCGGTAAAGAGGAACCCAAAAAACCAAAGGAAAAGGATTTGGACGACATGTATCTGTTTGTAATTGAAGATTAGAGTAAGCAGAATATATAAAGACAAGGGTTTATGTAGCGTAGCTTCATGTATATATCTTTAAAATTAATAAAACCTACTGTTACATAAATATTCTAAACAATACTACCATATCTATAACTTTCATTTGACTGTAATATGGAATCATTCTGTTCGTGTCGCAGCTTTTGATGTTGTCTCGACTCCCGCAAACGCTGTCTTTGCCGTAACTTCTGCACTTTGTAACCATATACATGACTTCCAATGACTTCATCGACAATCGGATAGTTTAACAATCGCTTAATGTGAGGCTGTTGTAAATTATAATTGGTCACTTCTTTAATTGCTTGTGTATATATCGTTTCATCTTCATCGAATTTCTCTTGGGAATAATCAACTATGGACAATTCAGGATCATTACTAATAATATCTTCTATAGTGTCTTCACTATTCCCTAAGTATGGCGAACTAGGTGGAGAATTCTTGGGGGACGTTGAGTAAAGTGCTCTCGTGGATGTATTATTGGAATATATTGATGTGTTATCAAGGGCATGAATTTCCGACGTACTTTGAATCACAGGCGTGGACTGCGAACTTGAATTATCAGGGAGCCAATGCTTATGTTTCCCATCATAATGATAACGTAAACCTTGATGAATTCTACTCATTCTTCCCTTGGAATCCGGATGGGCAACCACTGCTTCTACTGAATCAAATTGTTTGTAATCCTTATAATAATCACCATGGAATGTTAGCTTGAAATCATTAATCAAATCTCGGAATCCCAAGCAATCCTTTAATGCATACTTAAATTCATATCTTCCCCACGGTAATTGTGCCAAAGTGTATGGTTTATGAGTGAATGAAAACCAATGACCAAGTGCAAATCCAATCAATTCAACACAAAGCAATGCATTTTGAATACATACCCCAATACTTGCAGTTCCTTCTTGGTCACTACCAGGCAAAACTTGAAAGAAATTTAGGATTGCTAGTATAACACCTTGCCAGTACGACGCAAAAATAATCAATTTAACACACAAGAACTTCCCAACTGGATTGAACGGTTTTAAGTCGGTCCATAAAATCTTCCAAAACATCGCCAAACAATAAAGCGATAATGTAACACTCCCATTATAGATCAACGTTAACCAAAAATAAATGGATTTATAGCTCATATCATTGACATTATACCAACCCATGATTTCCGATACGATTGTCGTGATACATATTATTGGCTTTAACCACACATATTGCAATATTCCTCGTTTGATTCCCAAAAATGTATGAGGATCGGATATGTCCAACGGAGACAAGCAATATCCCAATATTCCAGGATGACTAACCGGAGTTCTCCCACTAGTTTTAATAATGATATTTCGTTCACCCCCCAACATTTCCGTTAATAATGAAAAGAAAGTATAAATGACAAATGCTTCATAAACTTCTCGTATAGGTTCAATCAAATATTTATTGACAATTGCAGTTTGATCAACGAGCATTGAATAACATGAAAGAGCAAACAATGGTACAATCAATTGAATTCGAATCATTAGTCGTTGTAATAATGGTTTTCTATAATTGGCAAGATGGAGAAAGATACCAATAAACACAATTGTGGCCGATATTATCAGGGAATAGAAGGATGTGGAGACAATCCAACCAGGTAATTGAACCAAATGGTTATCACCATCTAGACCTCCACCTACTCCATTATCTAACTCCGACATTGGTAGTGTGTTGGGGAATCGATGAGTCTTGTGGGTTTAATTGTGTAGAGTGACGATGGTTGGCAAATTTGGTGTAGGTGACTTGTTAACTTTAGTTATGCGTGATAAGAATTTTTTTTCCCGTTCTGTTTAGTTTTTGATCACAAAGAATAACTAAACAATAACAAACAATCTTAGTTAAAGGTTGTAGTATTTTGGTGGGTGTAGTGGATCAGTGAGAGGGAGGGTGGCAGATTAATGTCAAGCCCAACAAATTCTTGTTGTGTTTTGTTTAAACCAAAAAAATCTTGTGGACTCGACAAGACCAAGTGGAATTTCCTTAATGGGGCGTAGAGTATGATCCCAGATATGGATGGTAAATGTACTTCAAAATGACCATTCCAAAGCCACCTAGAACTACCTCATCGGGGCGGATGTTTACTGATTCTTCTTGTTCCCGTTTCTTTGACTAGATCAATTTGAGAGCATACAAGTTAAGATCCAATGCATGAAAACTGCAAAAGTTAATCTGTTTGTCAATAGGTCTGAGTAACAGCTAAAACGAACAATAAAACAGTGGCGAACCATTGTCAATCTGGGTCACATACGCTACAAAACGACCCGAGGCGATGAATATCATATGATCAACACAAGCATAACGGTTAGGCGAAAGCCGACACCTGCATTTGTACCAACACACAGAGGTAAACCTTCCATTGAATAATTTTATTTAACCCAAACCCTATTACATATAAAAAAAACACTACATAATGGTCTCTCTTCAGGCAATTCCAATTTCTTTTAGCCGTTTTTCTCGGTCTCGTTCTTCAACAATTTTATTTAAATCATCTTCGGTAACCAAATGATGAATATGATTATCAGCTGCAACCACCAGTGCTTCACCATGTTCATCCTTAGTTTCCAAACATACACTTATACTTTGCACAAACTCATCTGCCAATACGTCCGGCATGAGATACCGCTTTTTAGGATCAAGGGTTAACATATTCTTGATAACCTCTCTTGACTCTTCTGGTAACAATTTAAATAATCTTTCTGGACCATTATGATGATGGCGATGATGGTGTTGATGACTATGAGAAGCCGAGCTCTCATTCCCGGTGGTTGCCTTCTTTGAATCGGTTCCATTACCAACTGTCAATTCTTTCATTTCTTGTTCAAGAGAGTCGCCATTTATTAATGTTGGCGCAGCAAATGATCGATATGACGGATCAGATAGTTTGGGTATTTTCCATGGGAATCGTTTAAGAATCATACAACAATAAATAATGGCAATCGACCACACGTCCGCTGCTCTGGCATCATAACCGGGTCCCAAAGGTTCAAATACTTCTGGCGATAAGTATGGATCCGACCCAACTATCCCTCTTGCATATACTAGTTTATGTGTTGGATCCAACATGATTTCATCTGAAGCAGCATCATATCCCTGGGGAACTTCCTTTTTAAATTGAACTGCTGAACCGAAATCAATTAATTTTAATATCCCATGTTCATTCACCACACAGTTATCTAATTTCAAATCTCGATGGGCAAGACCATTTTGATGTAAGAATCCCACACCATTGATTAGTTGCTTGAAATAACAGAAAATTTCTCTTGTGCCCATCAATCCACTCATTACTAAATTAAAAAAGTCAAATGGACAATACTCCATAATGATATAATGATCAGGGTCAAGCTTGGTTTTGCTAACTTTTGAATAATCCTTAATCAATTCAAATGTATATATAATATTTTGATGCTTGAGATAATCACCAACTTTAAATTCATTTTGGACTTTTGTTTCATAATCGGCTTGAGCCTCTTGTGATAGCCTCTTTCTAAATTTCTTAACTGCATATACTTTAGAAGGATCAGTTTTTGATTTTAGTATATTAACCGAACCACTTGCACCGGTGCCCAATAATTTTCCCAATTCACCATATCGATGAAACAAATCCGGATCAGCATCGATCGGCTCATGTAGCTCCCCAGCAGGTAACTTGAATTTATCCCCACTAGGTCTAAACTTCCTGAAAAATCTCTTTAGCGACATCAGATTGGAGCCTTTGCTACTTCCACTTGACATACTGCTGGCCATTGGTGTTGATGTATAATGATTCGTTTCTGAACTCCCATGATCATTGACAGTTGAATTCTCCATTTCTTGTTTTCCATTTGTAGAAGACGAAGAATGTGACAATGTTGCTTGTGCTTGTCCATTTTTAGAGTTATGTGAACTAGTTGTCAGGAACGGTGTTATCAGTCGCGACGAGTTTCTTTGTCTGAATACGGATCGTCTTGCTGATGAACTGGTTGAGTTTATGGATGGGTTATCTCCGCCCGGAATTGGAACTGCTTGTATGCCGTTGTTTGAGGAATTGTGGAATAGACGCTTGAGTGCACCCATATTTGTAAGAATAATAAATAAAAATAATAATTAGCAATCAATTAATAACTTCCCTCTTTAGATTTTTCCTTGATGATTATTAACTCGAGGCCGGTTAGGATACTTTTTCCTCAATCATATATATCTAAAAGACTTTTGGCAATTATTGCTCGTGAGGATGGAATGGGTTAAACTAAAACAAATGATGAATGGGTCTTGTTTTCTTGAAATATGTTTCGGCCCTTGCGGCTCTAATTTTTAACAAACTAAAATTTAGATCACAAAAAATCCCGTAAAGTGTCGATTGGTTGAAAACAAAGAATACACTCACCAAATTATGTTTCAACAAACGGTATGTGTAATTACCAAACCACAAGTATAACTCTGTAATAATGACTATGTGTATGTGTATAGTTAGTTTATGTTTGAATTCTTTTTCCGTTCCAAGAATCTGTGTTTTATAATTGTCTTGGAAAAAGCTGTAGGTAAAACGATTTAAGAATTTTATGGAAAATCCGGGGGGAGGGGGCGGTTGGGGGTAACGTCGGGAGCCAACAAACTTTCCGTGGGTCAAAGTCTCAATTACAAGCACGTGATGGGTATGATTGCTGTTTCTTTTTAAAGGTAGGATATATATCCCCTACCACCCTAGTTTAACTGACTACTAACAAACCGACTATCGTAACACCTAGAAACAAATGCATGTGTTTGTGTGTATAAACATGAGAAAGGCGAACTCTCTTTCTTTCCTTATTTAATTTTTTTCACTTTTTAGTTCGTTAATCATCCCAATTGTCAATCCAATACATCAAAAAACAATAGCCGTCCAAAACCCCACCAGCCCCACCAAAATACATTCACAATAACCTATTGTAAAAAGGTAGCCCCACGAATTACCTTCTGTGTTAGTAAACTCTTTGACATATCAAGTCAGCGCATGGTTACGAAAACCAATTCACACAACTGGTATTAAGTGGGGCTAATGGCACTTTCTTTGCACTAGCCCCTTTTTTTTTCTCTCTATCTCTTACCTCGGATCACGGATTGTCGATCCGACAGGATAATAACCGTGATTAGACAATGAACTTGAAATGTGGTAGAGGATGTTAGATGCTGTCGTGCCATTAGTACTACCCCATTCTAATTTATATAAGAATTGAACCAGAGTAGATGCAGTGGAATGGAAGAATACCAGAAAAATCGAACAAATTTTTGCAGTAACTAAATGCCCATTAGTAAGTTGATTACATCCAACTTATGCTACACTTTGAAAGTAGAATAAATATATCATGTCGCCAATACGAAAACTTTCATACACTATAAACAAAAACGGAATAATTAATAAAACTTACGTGTCAAGCAAACGACAAAACAAACGACAATCAATAGGTAAGGTTAAATATCAACACAAAATACCCTTATTAACCTTCAACTGATGATCCGGATCCGGTAATTCTATCCCAAACACTAATCTTCTTCTTACTGGTATCGGAATCAAACCCATTGCTTCCCAACAAACCTCGTTCTTCATCAGACGCATCCCCATTCATGATTTCAATCACCGAATGACTCGAATTCCCTCCTTTTCCATTAGCATTAAATGAATCTTTTCGAAGGGTAGGTGCTGACTTCACTTTCTTGTTCTTCTTCTTTCGTTTACTCTTTGATTTCTTGCTTTCATCATCACTAGAATTGTCGTCAAACGGATTTTCACCGTCATGAAGACCATCTAAGTCATCATCCGAAACATTCTCAATAATAGTCTTGTGTAAACCATCAACATTAACCACAGACTCAATAATTCCTCCAGTTCTATAAGATCTCGCCTCAGAATGTTCAGGGATAGCCACAGGAGACGATTTGGACGGTATTCTTGTTGCAACAGGAACGTCTACACGTCCATCCAGATAATGATAGTGATGCCCTTCACCATCTCCATTAGAAATTTCCTCGCCAATTTCCGAAACATCCGCCTCATGATCCTTATCATATAAAAATCTTTGATTCGATTGCTGTCCATTTTGATGTCGATGGAAATGGGAGAACCGGTCTTGCTCAAACGATCGACGTTGAGCTTCATTGATTGCACCCTTCTCTGTTGGATATATTGCCCCAAATTGTTTAGGAACAGGCGAGCTCGAAACCGCTCTCGCTACAGAATCGATTGTATCCTGATTTGGTCTTTTGATGGTGACGAACTTCTTGGTGGTTTCCAATGGATTGGCAGCGGGGTTCTTGATTTTCCAATTTTTAGAAGTCATAGAATCGCCACTTACTGGGTGATCCTTACTGTAACTATTCGGAAGACTGGAAATTGTAGTTTGTGATCCTTGATTTAATCTATCCATTAAATCAACTTGTCTATGTCCGGAACCATTGGAATCCAACGAATTTCTCTTTGAAACTGGACCCGAACCTTGATATAAGTTATGCAAATATGCTGATAAATTTCTCTTTGATAATGGACCTGGTTGTTCTCTTTTGATATTTTTATTAATGTCGATATAAACATCAGATTCATCGACAATTTCTTCACCAATCAATTCTTCAATAACATCTTCCAAAGTTAAAACCCCAACTGCACCAGTTGGTTCACCAGGACGCTCACTAACAACAATCATATGCGACTTACCCTCTTGGAAGTAATTCAAAATATTCAAACAAGATGTGTCTAATCCAGTTTCTGGCAATGTAGCCAACGGGAACGATGCTACAGGAAGGGCATCTTCAGGATCATAACTAATCAAGACCCGAACCAATAACATCCCGATAAAATTGTGAGGTTCATTGGGCAAATGAATTGGAATACGGGAGAATCCTGCATTGAAAATTTCTTCAACTGCATGTTCATCTAAAATTGTGTCAGCACTCATGGTATATACTCTATCCATTGGGGTCATAATTGAACTGACTGGTTTTTCCTTTAAATCTAAAACAGCGCTGATAATTGTAACTTCGTCTTGGTTTAATCTTTCAACACCCATAGTTCTATGCAATGTGACTAAAGTCTTTAATCCCGATTTCTTATAAACAGTTCCATGATCTTCACCCAAGATATGATCCAATAATAATGCACATGGATAAGCAACTGGGTACATAATATACATCAAACATAATACAAATGGGGCAAAAAGTGCACCAACCTGTAATCCATATCTAACACAAATGGATTGGGGGATAATTTCACCAAAAATAACAATGGCGACAGTAGATGTGACCACAGCTGGCCAACCACCACCAAGACAACGATCTAAAACAATTGGTAACGATTCATTGGTTATGACATTTGATAACAATAATGTCACCAAAACCCAATGTTTACCTTTACCAATTAATTGCAATACTTTTTTGGCATATTTACGTTCATGTGGTTCACCACTGGTTGCAATAACTTTCAAGTAAACTTCATCCTGACCCATCAAACCAAGGGTCAAACCAGCAAAAACACCACCAGCCAACACTAAAAATGCAGACACAAATAAATTGAGATAGAATTCCTCAGGGGTCATGGATGCCCTACTATCGGCAAAATCATTATGGTTCAATTCATTTGCTTGTGACTTGTGGAATATTGGCAATGAGTTTGCCAATTTGAACAATTGGGAGAATACAAGAATGAATTTTGCAATGGCATTGTTACTGCTTATTAAAGAAGAGGCAGCATGACTTTTCGATCGTGATGGATTACTCATGTAGTTTTATATACAAACAAATTAATCTAAAAAAAAGGGGGATGGGTTGAGTGTGACTGTGAGTGTGAGTGTGAATGTGAGTAGTGAAGGGGGGTATCTGTCTGTCTGATTATTTGTTTTTTTTTGATATGCAATTATAATGTGGGAAAGTATGCAGTTGTATGTAAATGGATTGATGATAAGTTGGATTGCTTAATTAAACAAAAGATGGCGTTTTTATCTTTGAACTGTGAGTGAGTGAGTGTGTCTGTGTAGGATGGTTTGCTAAAAATTTCAAATGATAGAGAAGCAAAAAAAAAAGGAAGGACACCGCTGTTTCTATGTTTCTACTAGTACTTTTTGTTCTTTTCTTTATTGACGACGTTTCCCAATAATAAATAAATAATAAATAATAAATACAAAAAAAAAAGATAAATGAAATGAATGACCTCCAAAGCGCGACTACTTGCTGTAAAGCAATACAAACAAACTTTACATTTAGACTAATATTACAACTAGGTATCACAACTACGCGCATGTAACCAACCAAATAGCTTATATCGTGGTATTCCTAATAATAGATGGCTGTGTAATTATAAAAAATGGAAATACCTCGTTATGGTTCATTTCCAACCGAAATACTTACACGTCACGCCAAACCCAAGCCACGATCATAAAAAGGAACATCCAAACGTACATACAAACCACAATTCCAGGGTTTCTCCCAATCAAAACTAACATACAACTCCAATTGGAGAATAAGGTGGATGAAATAGACGGACGCCAATGAATCCACACCATATATTTCCGATTGGAACGAGAATATTCAATCGGATGGTTTAAAACATATCTAGATTGTATTGATAAGATGTGTCCATTTGCCTAAAAAAGACGAGATAAACCTTAAAAATCGCACCATACAGTATAAATATTAGTTTTGACATATTCCTTGGTATTTGTCATTGGGAAGTCAGCAAACAATCCAATGGCAAGGTAATAATAATCTCTTTCTTTCTTAAACCAACCTCTCACTACTGGTTTTGCAAGTTACTACTACCATAGCTAAAGGGTAGTTTGCAGTTTACACACCTATACGCGTCCACACGAATAAAAATCAGATCTACATGTTTGCAAACTCGTCAAAAAGAATCTACTTACATACTTAATTGTTTATTGATGTCCGATACTCAGCCATTATTTACCTAGAAAGAACATAACGGTTACAGGAGGACACAAAACCGGTTCGTTTTCGGCATAAGTAGACAAAACTTATTTCGGCCACATACGTACCTTATCGGCGCGTGAGACCTCGGGATGGGATCACCATTTTCTTGCCATTAGCTAAAAGAAGATTATCTGTATGTAACATCATGTTTATTGATAGTTTGGTACATGTAGCCTTTTAATTAGATAAAGATAGCCATAACTAGAAGAACAAAAGGAGAACGGTGAAATCCGACAAATCTCAATCGTATCAGAACGTCCGAGATTTAGTGTGGAATTTGAGAATGAAGAATGTGAAGGATTGGATGTTGATGAAATTGAAGTTGAAGATGTTATATCTGATCCGTTGGATAGTTTAGAATCTGTTGTTAATCATTTACCGAAGTCTGAACAACAGTATTTCTTGAAAGGGTCGCTGAAATTGAAAGATGTATTTTACCTTGAAGGTGGTCCCTAGCAGGAAAACGAACTATTGATACTTGTTAATCATCTCCAACGGCTCGATGTGTTCCACTGGTGGAAACTCGATGTCGGTTACTATTGTTAGAAGACGAATACTTATTGAGGATCTGTTTATCGTCATCACTCTTAGTAAACTTCTTTCCAAGTTCAGATTGGAATTCAATCAACATCAACGGATTGAAAACCGACTTAATTGAAGTTTATCGAAGTTGTTTTTATCTTTTTCAGTTTTTTTGATTATTTTTCTTTATAGTTTGTTGTTATGACTCACACCAATCGCCAGTTTTAGTGGGGGGGGGGGGTGCAGTGTTGAATATGGAACTTGATTAGAGCACCCGTTAGTATCGGTGCTTCTTTCAATTCTCGTCATCCATTCCAAAGAATGTACTTTGCTTTAGACGTGCGTCGCTTAGAAGATAATGTTGTTGAGGTCGGATAGTGGCAGCACTTAGATGATGTAATTTGAAAATCGCCAAGAGGAATGTTCTTCCCAAAAGTGTTTTGCCTATTGTTAAGGTCCTTTTTATTTGTTCACAAGCAAAACTCGATAGAGTGTTTTAAGTTCGGTTGGAATCACCAATATTGTTTCATTCTGTCATCAGTGATCTGAATGCATATGGAATTGGATTTCTCTTGTTGATTCAGATAGTCGATTCCAATTGTTGCAAATTTTTTTTTTCAGTGTGAAGATTTAGTCTTTGTGGGAAATACGAGATATCTCACTCAATTATTTTTGTAAAGTTTTGATGTTTGCTTTCCTGTTGCAGCCCGGTCAAAATAGTAATCAATTTTGTAGTAATCCAAACTTGACTTGATTTCTTGATTCTTGTTTCAGCAATTCGCATGATAGCGCCAAAGCTCTCCATCCAGAGTCAATTTTTTTAAAATCTATACCATTGTTTCTTAACTCAGGAATTGGTAAGACCGTGAAATGGTTGATCGTAGTTGGTGAAGCCAGTTCCACATGACATGCGAACGAAGATGTTGTGTTAATATCCCGCGAAGTTGTTGTGTTGGTGTCCGAATGTGCTACTATAAGCGACTTGAATACCACAAACTCGAGGCTCCCAATCTCCAAGCGGAACCGGAAGCTTGCAACATAACAACCCGAGAGCTATCATAGAAACAACTGTCGAAACCACCCACATCAACGTTCAAGTCACAAGGTCACACAACTTGAATATCCCAGTCAAACCTGGTTATTCATGATCATCTCGAAGCAATAATATTTGAATTCGAGCCCCAGTCAAGTAGATATTATTGTGAGACTCTCGACAATTCCCTAGGGGTTAGGAAGGAGAACCATGCATTTGATGGTGGTTAACGTTGGGGAATGGAATCAACCCTTCTGATATAGCATTTTCTATTGAGTTTAGAAATCAATCATGTTAGAACCCTTCACCACCTAGCTACACTTGTAACATTCAGATGACGTAGTTACCGCGTGTTCTCAATTCATGATTTTATGATTCCAACACGCCGCTGCTTGTTTCGACCCATACTTTTGCTGGGTTTCCACAGCATGTCTTCTTCTCTTTGACTTTAAATCTTTCCGGCTAATTTTGGTTCACGATATGGCGAGCTAAGAACACGCCATTCCGAGGGATGCAACTAACATTGGTAGATGATGGCGCACACCATTGTGGTGTTGGCTAACGTCCTGTATTTGGAGCCCAACTATATCAGGTTGGTTCACTACGTCATGGGTGAACTTGCAAGGATTCTAATTCCGCTTGCATGACGAGTTGTAATGTATTGTTTTGTCCATGTTGGGCATTGAGTTGTTCTCTAGTTTCCTCAGTTGTTGTTTGTCATCAGAAGATTCGAGTTCCCTCTTGTTCTCTCCTAATTTCGTTTTCATAGCATCAATTTCCGATGGAGAGTTTTGGATATCAACACCCGATTCATCGATTCTCATCTGAAATTTGATGATTTTATGATGGTGTTCCCTTCCTGTTGGTCAGATCCAAAAGGCCCCTATCATCAAAATTTCAAGCATCAAAACCTTGGAACAAATGAAACAACAGGAGAGAAATGAATTCATCTCCTCGTATTACGAGGCCCAGTTCCTCAAGAAACTCACCACCGGTCAACATAAGGACCATATCCATCAGATGTCGTCGGCGTCTGATGAGATCAAAAACTTTTGCTATGAATCGATCCACCATCAAAGTACGATGGCGGTTAGATTCAAAACCAACACGAACCAATACACCATACTGGAAATTACAACCATTATCAATCACCATTGGGAGAGGAGAATTAGCGAGTTGCGAACTGATATCCAACATTCGCAAACTGAGATCGATGATCTCAAAACTAAATTGGATGAATCGAAAAAGGAACTCGGTTCCTCCAATGACAACCCCCCCCCCCAAATCGAAAAAAACAATCAACCATCTTAATAACCAACATGGTCAAAAAATCAAACTTCAACGTGTCAAACAAGCGGAAATCGAATGTTTAGAAGTTACTGCCATTGACGCAACAACCCAATCTGACATCTTTGTGGCAACTCCTCAATTGAGCCAGATTGAAAAATACATTTCCCTCAGACAATTCATCATTTCGGTCATGTCTGAACCAATGACTATTCCATTTAACTCGGAACATATTCCATTACGTATGATCAATGTCGATCATAATACTTGGATCGGATTGTATTGATCAACTTCCAATGCAGTACTGCCTACCGTAAATGTTGCAAAAACTTTTCTCGGAACATTTCCCAGAGGCTCATCAACCAGATATCCTCAAATTTCATGTTCATGAACCCGAGAACCATATATTATTCCAACCTTTCCAACAAAACATGAAAGTGGAATTATTCATCGCGTTATCCGACAAGACTACGCCAACAAAGACTAAAAAATCCAGCCAATCAACAATCCAATTTGTCTCACATTTGACTCACTGTGGACTCTGCAAAACTACCACTCATCTGAGATTCAGATGCCCAAATCATGAATGTTCTCACTGTGGCGATAAAGAACATACATCTACCAGATGTCCTATCCGGCTCGCAAAAACCAACATCCAACATATTTCAAAACCACAAACTGCACCAGCTAAATCAATCCAACCAAATACTTCAACTATCGCTACAAACCAGGTAGCTAAAACTGTTCGTATTGACGAATACAGAAATGAAGAATACCCAACCGACCCCGAAGGGTACACCACTGTTCTCTCGAAGAACAAGAGGAGACCTATTAGAACACAAAAACAGTTAGCAAACGAGCCAACCAAGATCTTATCCGTCACAGGTCAGATCAGGAACACACCTCCTCCTTCATCAAAGGAACAACAACCATTCCAACCCCATCCAATCCGCCTCCTTCACCTAACCAACATCAAAAGTAAAACTAAAAAGAATGGTCTTCTTCGTTTTCTCTCATATAACACTCAGGATTGTGCAATCATAAAACCAGACAGAAGGAACCTAGTCCAATTGCCTAATATGAATACACCAAAGGATGTAAAATTGTTGTAGTTTAATTTGTATGTTTTTTTTTCTTATTTTTAATTTTTTTGTTGGTAGTTGGCTTTAATGCTATCTGAAAAATTCAAATGGTAGCCTCGCTTATAAACATTTACAAGAACTAAAGCAAACAGTCCTGGCTTACGAGGCCCATAAAGGTACTCTAGGCTATTATGATTTTTGTGGAGCTGGTTTTCTTCACTTCGAAGGCGACGGTCTTGCTCTAATTTTGCGTTACTTGGATTCCTTAAATGGAACGAACCAACCTATCACGACTCCTGATTTATTGGATTTTATTGCTAAGAAAATTTCTCCAGACTTGCTCGACTATCAAGTGAGAGCCGAAATCCATAATTTTCACCAACTTTAACCACATTGAAAGGACCAAAATAAAGATTGGATTAAGGCTGCATTCTTCCGCTGAATGAAAGACTTCTTTCTTATGAAGTTGACAGAAAGATTAATATCCAATCGGCCTGTGAAACCAATTTCACTCCTTACAGACGGCTTTGTATGTGGGATTCAATTTGTGCTGTTGCGAGTGGACGCACTTTGCTCCTGGATTCTCGTCGTCGCTTCCAAAATTTAGTGAGTAATTAGAGGTATCCGTCGTATTGTACATAGTACAATCGTGGCAGCGTTGTGTTGATAATTTGTTTTCGGAGTTTGAATTCAATCGATGAAAAATCTGGCAGAATTGCTTTGGTTCTGGGGTAATCCTCATAGATATGAATCAGCCCGCGTCCTTTGATTTGTTCATCAACGCATAACAAACAATAGTCGAGATTTCGGTTTGATTTCCGTCTATTCGTTTGCGGAGATTTGTTCATTTAAGTGAGATCGGTAGCCAAATGGAGTCTATAGAGTTCTTCAATTTGCCCCCGGTAAGAGTGTTTTAACAACGATATCCGGATTATTCCATGGTACATTGTGTTATCAGGTCGCAAAATTCCGTGTAGGGAACCAAGAAAATTTTACGGACGTTTACCATCGTTTCTTTAAGTCAAGAAGAGTATCTGACTGGCTTGGTTCTCCTTAAGTTACGCATATCACCCACAGACCAATGCCGAATTCTCTTTCGTAACCGATAGAGAATTTTGTGTCGCATTAGCCACCAAAGCGTCAGACAACCAAATAAAACACTATTCCAGCAATTTAGATGGGAATGAGATCGACACCATGTACTTTTGATCTTCTTCAACCAAACCCCACAAACAGCGTAACCAATTAGAAAAGTTCACATCTATATGTACCCAGTTTGGGATCACCGATGATCGTATGAAACAATATTGACGGTCAAAAACTTGCGTTGAGATGCCGAGCACATACCTTTCATGCGACTTTAACACCCCAACCAGTATCTCCTGGTAGCTTAGTTGGTTTAAAGCGCGAGACTGTAATGAGTACCTCAAAGTAATCTTGAGATCGGGTGTTCGACTCACCCCCGGGAGATTTTTTTGACTGATATCAAGCCAAATACAACTTCGGAAGGCACTATAGCTATCCCTCCACTATTAGCCGCCTGAAATATTGCCTTTTTGCTGGGGAAATGGGCGATCTCATTAAATTCCGTGTGAAATATACCATCAAGGTGAGGAACATGTACACAAAATTGACATCCAGACATCACCCTCGCATTTCCGGCATGTTTTTTAGATACCACGTTTGTAGAGGAAATAGGTCAATTTGAATAGAACTCTGACAACGGCATTTGTCAATAGTAGTCAATCTTCGGATATGAAGCTGACCAGCAGCACATACGATTACATGGAAATGTTCGATAATTCAATAAATCGCCAATGATCCTGATCTTTTTATTTCAAACACGCAGTCTCCTGCATATCGACGAGTGAAGCTTTAGGACCTTCCCTGGCTACAGTTTCTCTTATTCTGTCCTTCGATTCTTGTTTTTGAGTGGCTTTCTCCTTGTAAGGATCCTAGGGATCTTCTGGAAAGATCGATGACGGGCATTTCTTTTGCTTTAATCATAGCATTCTTTGGTTGTATTTTAAGGTAAGCGATCTCCAGTCCTCTTTAATTCAGACCTGATATCTCTTCAACATAGTTGGTCTTGTGCATCTGCTTTCTCTGTTTCATCTTGTCATATTCATTGTCAATGTATTTAGAAAAAGGCTTTGTACCTGGGAAACTTGCGCAAAATTCAAATACCTTGAGCTAGGTTGAATCTTCTCTCAAGCAAACATAAAGACAACGTTTACCTTAAGTACTATAATGCGCAACATTTCATGGTAACCTTGAAACTAACTGCGATGAATGTTAACCTTGTTGTTTCGGTAAACGGCGGTTCATCATAGTGGGTGGAAGACGGATCTTTTTTTTTCCATCATTATTCTCTTAAATTGTGTACCTATTGTAACATTTAGGTTTACATTGTATTCACGACCTAATTCTCAGTTCAATTGAATTAAAAGTGTATGAAAGACAATCTCAATCATATTGAATCAATAATCCTAGACATTGCAAAACGAGTCGCGGTTACTGTATTCATTGGGTTTATTTTCTATTTGGTCATTAATTTTATCGTCGAACATTTTATAATCGAGAAATATCCATTGGTACACACGACCAAGGACACCCCATTGCCTATTTTAGGACAAGAATCAACAGAAGAGAAAGGAGAAGAAGAAGTGGAAGTTATCTTGAAACATCCGTTTGCCATTGATCCTATAACCCGAGAAGCATTCTATCAAACGTTAAATCATAGTTCCCAGTATTTAAGGCGAGATAGCTTCGGTAATGAATGACCAAGACGATCGTATTCAAATCTTCTTTTCCAATGATATAAGAGGATTACTACATCGGAAGTTCAAGAACAGTGTTGATGACCTATTTCTTTTGGGTTATAAATTCAAAAACATCTACATCATATTTCGACCCATTGACAAACACAACATACTCGAACATAAACTCCCCGAAGACATACAGGATTTGACAATTATCGGGAAATTGAACAGTAAAGACAAGAATCCATACGATTTACAGCTATACTTCGATATATTCCAGGACCGAATACCGAGCTGCACCAACCGAAACGCAACTATTGTATTTTTTGATCCTCCTAACTTTAAAAACTTGGAGTATTTTTCAATCCGACCAATTCTTCTCCAGTCTGTTGATGAAGACAAGGCGGGGGATTCTTCAGAGGTACCGAATTCCATTTCGAAACTAGAGAAATGTGAACCTATAGACATTGACTACCACGGCCACTATTCTATTTCCGATGATGTAGTAATGGATAAAATTAATCACCTTTATAGAAATCGACTCATATTTTCACATTGGTATGATGAGGTATGCGGTCATCTGCATTTCAAATATCCAAGACTACGACCGTTTGCAAGTTTCTTAGTTGCAAATTTAATTATTCCGGTTATTCAACTCATTCAATACCTATTGACAACCACAATATCTGCATTAAATTTCACAATATTTGGAGATATCAGCCTCGTTAGTACCTCCAAAACATTCAGACAATTGGATCTTCGATTAAAGCAATTTAACTATTTTCCTGTCCAATTCTTATGTTATTACGATCGAAGTATACTATATTCCGAAGACTCGATGGTTATTAAAAATCTAAAATTACCAATCTTCAATAAGAATTTGAATATTAACAATTCTAATTATATCAATCTTTATAACTCCTTATGGCTCATATTCAACGATATTCTAATTGGAATAACCTTTTATCAAATTGTTGAAGATAATTTTGATGACATTGAAAAATTCATACGGGAACGTATAATAAACGAATATTTATTTAATCAAGTGGTTGAGTTAATTTCGTGGGTATCGACTGAGAACCCAGCAGGGTTTAAATTGAACAATGAATTGGGAAAGTTTATGGGAGATCTCTATATATGGGGACTTCATTTTTGGAAGTTGTTAGTGTTACAAATGAGTCCAAATTTTCCACTTAAGTTGTCCATGATGCACATAGCAAAATTCTTGTGTTACTTTGGAGGATTCTCATTTGTATTGGGTTTCTTGATGGATTGTATTAATATCCTTACCATTCACATTTATGCATTTTACTATTGTTCAACCCGTATTTACTATCGTGAATTACAAATCATTAAATCCTTATTTCAACTATTCCGAGGTAAGAAATACAATGTCTTAAGGAATAGAATTGACAATTTGAACAATTATGATAATTTAACTGGTGGACCTTCATTTGAAATTGATCAGCTATTACTTGGAACCTTAATTTTCATGATTCTCATATTTTTACTACCTACCATATTTGCCTTTTATTTGATGTTTTCGTTGATGCATACCGTAACATTACTGGTATTTAACTTTCTCGAGAATATCCAAATCGTACTTAATTTCACACCGTTATTTGTGATTTTGTTGAAATTGAAAAATTCAAAGCGCTTACAAGGAGGGATCAATTTCGAGTATCTTGACTATCGAGACACGACGACCTATATCAAAATGTCAAACAAGTCGTTGACGAATCCAGAAATATTTACCAACTTCTTTAAATTGTTTAGAAGGGCAAAGAATTTTAGGACATCGATTGTCCAGAATTTCTTAAGAGGTGAGTTGATTACCATCAAGCATGATCACAGCCTCAAATTTCATTACTTGATGCTACCTGATGAATATACCGAGACGATAAATGTATGGAAGTATATACGATAAAGTAGATGTAAATGCATGTTAAAGAAATTTTTATCTTGTCTTCACTAGCAACTTCTTGCAAATCATAGAGTGCGAATTGTTCGGTGCAAATAGAATTATTGGCTGCAAAATATATCTTGGATCTCCCAAACCCAAACTGATCAACCTATCAGGATAACGTCAAATGAAAGCCATTAAACAAAATGTTTTAAATTAAACTCTCGTAAACCTGTTAGTAAGAGAATTCTAGAATCAACTGGCTAATGGATGCATACCCAGCTGGAGTGCCTATAGATTATAATTACCACAACAGCTATTGGATAAATTGTGGCGAGAGTGTAATACCAAGACACAATACCTGGGTTATATACCAGTGGCCAACCAATTAAACAGAATGACATTTCCTCTAGGTTCAATATTCAGATTGAGATATCCCTTATTATATTCTCTCAGATGTGTAATTGCTACGGCCCATTAACCAACACCAACTGAATCAATCTCCCATAGTAAATCCTCCATAGTAAATTTACTATAGTAAATCTCTCTTAGTAAAATTAGATATCACGTGCCACTACCATTCATTAGGGTTTGTACCCTAATTGGTATACTGTATATAGGTTCAATCCCGTTAACTATTGTAGTAAGGATGTACTCGTTTTGTAAGAGGTTTTGTGCGCACTAACAAAAAATCTTTTGTCTGTCCGTTCTCACAGTGCGCACTGTCAGAGTGGGTTTCCCTCTCAGTACCAGTTATCCCCCGTAGGCTTCGCACACTGTGACATCCACTCACTGTTAGTGAAAAATTTTTTTGACTAAGGGAGACCAATAGAGGTAATATTACAATTTGAAATTTTTTTGGTCTTCTTGTTTCTACTTGTGAAGTCTTATATCAACAGTATCAAAGAACAAAGATGTCATTACCAGCTTCCTTTGACTTAACTCCAGAAGACGCTAAATTGTTATTAGCTGCCAACGTTCACTTAGGTTCTAAGAACGTTCAAGTATGTTTTATTGGGAAATTAGTGGGATATGTGAAAAGTGAAAAGTAATATGGAAGGGAGACATGATCAAGAGTAATATACTTGAATATCGAGAATAAAGAGATCTACTGGGATACATGCAAGAGTAACTACAACATGAATTAACTAAATGACTACAAAATGATCGATTTAAATTGCATATGTCGAGTATCAATATCCAAGAAGTAGTAAACTGAGAACTATACAATAATGAACCAACTACACAAATCATGCAAGCTCAAGAGCAGTTGATATAATATCAAATCGAACTCAGATTTACTTTTCACTTTCCATGCCAACCAAAAATAAAATATTGAACTAGTATATACTAACCAGAATTTAGGTCCACAACAAGCCATACGTCTACAAGACCAGACCAGATGGTGTTAACATCATTAACATTGGTAAGACTTGGGAAAAGATTGTCTTAGCTGCCAGAATCATCGCTGCTGTCCCAATCGCTTCCGATGTTGCTGTCTGTTCTTCCAGAACTTTCGGTCAAAGAGCTGTCTTAAAGTTCGCTGCTCACACCGGTGCTACCCCAATTGCTGGTAGATT
>JAKUCC010000167.1:0-19883 GCA_030563365.1 Hemisphaericaspora xylanilytica | reverse complement strand
GTGCGATGAATCTATTTACAGCTGAGTCGTAATTATAGAAACATCTTCTTGTCTCCCAATTGATCAAAATGACCTACAGTTCGTGAGAATTAACACACACCTATCTATATTACAATTATAATTACTTCCATTTATCTAATTAACACACTACCTTGTTTATGCAAGTTCAAAATCATCGATCTTATTCTTATACTTAAGAACATTCCTCTTAATCTTGGAGGTATCAACCCAAGTCAAGTAATCTTCCAAATTTCTCGTTACCAAATATGCAGGATCAGTAATGACATTAGGACCAACTCTTACATGACCTTGTTCAACAAAAGTAACTGCATCAGACATAGTTTCCGCCATCTTAAGACGACACATCACCACCCCTATTCTTCTTCTACAGAATGCACTTACTGTCACTTTATTTTCCAAATCAGATATCTTGGATTTTGTCGCCAACACCCCCATATTGTACAACTTTTCTAATAATAATTGTTCATGCTTTATTCTGAATGGATCAGTAGGTTTTAATAATGATAACTTATGGGCTAGCTTACGGATCTCACCACAGATTTTATTATATTTATGATAATCTTCACGATTTTGGATATGATACGTTCTCATCACTTGAGTATCTCGATGACCTTGGTCTTGTTTCCAATCAAGGAAATCGACCTTTTTCAATAACTTCTTCTCATGATATTTCAATGCTCTAACCATCTTTGTTGTGTTTGCCTATGTCTGGTTAATTAAATGATGACTTCCAGCTACTGTATTATCAAGATGAGCTCAACCCATAAAAAAAAATCAATAGTCGCGATGGATTTTCCACCAGAAGAGTTTAGTCACATGACTTGAATTTTAGGTCACATGACTAATCACATGACTAAAGGATTTCCGGTTTGACAAAAATGAATAAAAATTTTCATGTCCACCAAAGACTTTTGGTATTCAATATCAACGTATATTTTGACATTCAGCACGCAAACATATCTGATTGATATCTGTTACTGAAGCCAAATCAAACGAGATGAATTTCAGAATACCTAGCATAGGGAGTGTTCGTCATTTCTCGTCGACGATACCAGCTGCATCCAGAATTGGGAAGAGACCCATTCAATTACTAGGCGATGTTAGTTTTAATGTGCAAAAAATCCCCCATGAGTTTTGTAAACAATTCACGAGGGGTAAGGATACTTTCATATTAGATCAACAAGTTGTTTTAAAGGGTCCAAAGGGAGTTGTAAAAACACCAGTTCCCTCATTCATGAGATTTGATACTAAGGATGGTGCACTTGAAGTCAGTGTTAATGATCCAACCCATAAAGTCCAAAAAGCAGTTTGGGGTACCATTCGTTCCATCTTGCAAAATAACGTAACAGGAGCTTCAGAAGGCCATTTGTCTATTCTTAAATTCGTTGGAACTGGGTATAGAGGATTATTAGAAAAGAATGAAAAGGGAGAAGATATCGTTTCATTAAAAGTCGGTAGACCATTCACTCCAAAAGTTAAGATTCCTCAAGGGATTACTGTGACATCTCCAAATCCAACAAGATTGATTATTGAAGGGGCTGATATACAACAAGTCAAATTGTTTGCGGCTTTGATTAGAGAACATAGAAAACCAGAACCTTATAAAGGAAAAGGTATATTTATTGATGATGAAACTATCAAATTAAAGGAAAGAAAGATCAAGTAATGGTTTCAATTTATATTGGAGATTCAAACGATTGTCGCTTTTATGTACTTTTACTGAGTCGATGTGGCACAAGCAAGTTTATATAGATTACACCATACTTTTCATGTATATAATCACAATTAATGCACGCTAAGTGGCAGGATATCTGATTTGACCAACAGATGTAACACAACCTCTGTCAAGCTATGCTCATCATTTCAGGGCATAATCCACCTTTTCCAAATTGAACCCTTACATATAAATAGTTCAACCTGTAAAACCAGGTAGTGTAACTTGTAAATATTTTTTATTGTGCAAACATGAAGAATTTTTTTTTCACTCGTTCTAATATGAATGAAGATACACCCAATCAATTCACCAGAACCTATTCCTACCAGGAACCACTAATATTATCATGTTTTCATCAAGCTCAATTAGAGGGAAAGTGATAAATAACTTGGGAAAATCTTCCCTTGTCACATTCACTCGTTCATCAAGTCAAATCGTATCTAAACATGCCATTCCTTCTATCAAAACTGCCCCATCAGTCATACAACATTCCGTTGAAGAAAGTACCAAGAGAAAGATGTTATTAGAAAGACCAGGTATGTTTGGTATCAAGCGTGGTATGATTACCTGGTATACTGAAGATGGTAAACAACATGCCGCAACCGTTGTTGAAATAGATTCTTGTGAAGTTATGGGTCATAAAAACAAGGAAGACCATGGTTACGATTCAGTTATAATTGGTGCTATTGATAAATTAAAGAACGTCAAGGGAGTGGATAAATTCACCGCTGCTGGTATTTCTCCAAAGCATAAATTTGGTGAGTTTAAAATCAGAGGCACTGATCCAACTGGATTTATTCCAGTGGGAACTGAATTAAGAGCCGATTATTTCGCAGTTGGACAGATGATTGATGTTATTGGTGTTACCAAGGGTAAAGGGTTTGCTGGTGTTATGAAGAGACATGGTTTTGGTGGTTTATGTGCATCCCATGGTGTTTCCAGAGCTCATAGATCTGCTGGTGGTATGGGTGGTAATCAAAACCCAGGTAGAGTGTTCCCAGGTAAAAAGATGGCAGGTAGAATGGGTGGTAGAAATTCTACTAGTTTCAACAAGGAAGTTTTACACGTTGATGGTGACGCCGGTATCATTATTCTTAAAGGGAATATTCCTGGACCAAACAAATCGGTTGTCAGACTTAGAGATGCAGTCAAGCTTTACGGAAGATGTCTCAATGGGGTTGAAAAGCAATAAATTGGTTAATATGTAAATAGACAACCACTTGTATATATTCAAGAATGTAAGTATAAACAACAACAATTATTTAAACGTGTACTTTTCTACTTCAATTTAAGATCCTTTCAATTGATTGGCTTTGACCTCAAAACAACAAATCCCTGAAAAAATGAAAATTGAAGAAGAACCATTCTAAACAAAAATTGTTAGAATTGTAACTTGCATGTATGTCCCAAAAACTTGATTGATCGACCATTAATGAAGACAATTCCCGGATGGTTCTGGGAAAAGGCAAGAACCATGTACGATGTAAATGAAATTGATCTTCTGGCGATGAGGAGGAAAAGAAAGTGTTAAAGAAAATCAACGATTTTTTTCTTCACTGGTTCTTCTTTTAAACATCACCGAGAAAAAATGTGGCTTCCAATCCGGGTAATACAGGAAATCAAAGAATATAGCGGAAGGACTGATTCCCATACACCACTTCTACGGATGGATAGAATACTCTCCATTGCAGAGCACTAGGACAAAATAAGGGGACTTAGTGGCCACTTGGAAATCCAAGTAAACCCGAGTAATTTTATAACTGGTCGCACCCCCATCATGCCATGTATACGCTAAATCTACTTCTGAAATGGAGAACATATCTGGATTTATACGGAAAGATGTGTAGTGTCAAATAGTCGAGAGAGAAGAATCTCACATAGTTCCATCTTATCTCTTGGTAGCTAATAGTTGCATACCTTGATCTCATCCTTAATGAATTCAAAGATATTTGATGCGGATTATTGAGCAGGTGGTGGGAGTTCGTATACATATGGTCAAGTTGGTATACCAAATATCAATCACACTGTTCTCTACCAATCTAAAGATAATCGTTAATTCGAAACAGTCCTTATTTTGGTTCTTCAGGTCTTTGACGCATTTCCGAGTTCCACGTCCGTAATAGGATTGCAACTGACGACAATCTCTAGCGACAGCGATGTATCCAACGTTGTCGGATGTGAGAACGTGCCTACATGAGTATGTCGAGATACCCTTACAGTATATCACGTACGTTACTAGTGGTATTCATTTTGCTACATTGCTAGTAAAGGGCCCAATCAATTATGCACCAACCATTATCAATCCCAATAACCAGGGCACCAAATTATTATCTCCCGGGTATAAAGAATACCCAAAAATTTCAAGTTTCCGGGTGGCAAGCAATGTTGCTTCTTGACAAGATTAGGCAATACAAGAAACAGATGTTTCCTACAAAGTGCTAAGCCTATGTCAACAATTACCTACCAATGGATGCTCACTAACAAGTCTTCAATTCATCAACTCAACAATTTATAAAGAGAAAGATGCATGTGGAAGATATACCCCGGAAGGAGGTGTATTGGACTGTTTGATACTACACTATGACCCATTGTATTCAGTGTTAGCATTTCGTACAGTTGACAAACAATGAGGTTGTAAGAAACAATGGTATTCGAAGTGTTGATTACATCATAGTTTCATTCGACTTACAAAATATCACTGTAGATACCACCACCCCCCGCACTAACTTATCCCTTTGTTAAGAAGAACCTTCTCGAAACCCAATAAGGCAATCAATCGCCCTTCTGTAAATCTGACTCCTTAGCGACACCAGTGTGATGTTTGGATCTCATGTGGTGACAAATGTCAAATGCGATAAAGTAGATTCATTAAGAACTCGAGGTTGTGTGTTTTGAATACCTACAAGGATAAGACTAACACACTTCGCACTTGTTGGTCTTTAATGCGTTCGTTAACCACTCCATTTAATCTTAATTGTCCTTTGAAGCGCATCAATGGGCAAGCGTAATTAATAGGCGCGTGTGTGTTGTTACCGGATGCTCCAGGTAAAACAATGCTTTATGGGAGAGACAACTGTGATTAACACTTTCACAATACATCACTCCCTTATTCCCCATTCCACCCCAGACATTAATCTCAAGTTGCCTTTTTGGATCGCTTATTATTGCGGTAACTAATTCTTCACACTATTGTTCTTTTTTGAATGTCTACGTTATTAATTTCTTGTAGGGGGTTCTCTTGTTACTAACCCCTTGCTATGATGGAGAATCAAGCACATGCATGCAAATAGTGAAACTCTATATACGAGGAGTGATAATTATACATAATGCGACCGAATGGAAACACATATACGGGTTCCATTATTCTTTAATAATCGCAAGCTTCTGTAGATTCCTGGATAATTTATTGATATTTGGCTTAATACCACCTCTAGATCGGTGTGTGAACCCTTGTTTCTCATCTATTGTTTCTGTAAATTCCACTCCTTGATAATATGCGAGTGTATGCACTATGGTGGGAATTTATTGTTCTCGATCCCTGCTTTTGGACCGCTCTTACCCTGGTGTGGAAGTACATGCATTGGTTTGATCAATTACACTATTCATTATAGCAATACGAACCAAGCTAAAATTGCCAACCTTAACTGCTGGATGTGTAGTTTCTTTTTCAGTTTTGGTTGAAATTGTGGGTATTGTTTACATACACATTTCTTGTTTATAAATAGCATTTGTTTACTTGCTGGTACTAACAATACCCCTTATGCAACCTTACTTCCCTACAAAACTATGCAGTAAAAAATTCCATATTGAATAACACCATATTTAGGAACAAACCCCTGTTGTTTTACAAGGCTTTACCAGTTGGACTACCTACACAGGTGGTGTGGGTTATTGTACTTTTGCCATTCACATAATCTTTGACTCAATTGACCTGAAATTCACTTTGCTTCAGCTTTCTCCACTTCCTGGTGTGTTTTTTCTTCTCTGCTATTCACTTTCTGTTTTCTGTTTTCTGTCTTTAACCCACAGGAAGAGAATAGAAAATAAAATCCATCAAGCTTGGCAAATTCGCTACTCCCACAATTCAACAACCCTATCTTACTGTCCTTCTTTCTTACTAGATTACTATCCTACTATCCTACTATCCCACTATCGCACACTACAAGCGTAGGATTTACAATCAACTGTGTTTATGTCGTCCTCCTCGATCATTATCTACGTCGCACTTGCGGTGATTGTCCTATTTGGGCTCACATATGTTGTCGTTATTCGGTTTAGCCACCAACCAAGACTTCCCTTGCCAGCTGAACTAAAGTATCGTACCAATGATGCTGACAATCAATTATATCCCCTTCCGCCAAGAATACACCCTGACTCAAGTTTCAAATACCGTGATATCGATTTAAGTCTTGTCATCCCTTGCTTGAACGAAGCCAAGCGGTTGGGCCCTATGTTGGATGAGACTGTTGAATACCTCGAAACTCATTACAAGGACAGATATGAAATATTGGTCATTGATGACGAATCTGTTGATGATACTGCCGGGTTTGCAATTGAAAAAGCCAAAGAATTGAACATGACCCCTCATGTAATGAGAGTGATTGAATTGGCCCCTAATAGAGGTAAGGGGGCCGGAGTCGCTCATGGATTATTATATTCTCGCGGGAAATGGGGATTATTTGCTGATGCTGATGGTGCCACCAAATTCTCCGATGTCGAAAAGTTATTGGAATGTCAAAAAGATACCAAAGATGATGAACCTGCCGTCTCAATTGGGTCTCGGTATCATATGGATGGGGATAATGTTGTTAAACGGTCATTTATCAGAAAATTCTTGATGAAGGGGTACAAGACATTAGTATTTATCTTTGGTGTCAAAGGTATCAATGACACTCAATGTGGATTTAAAATGTTTAATTTTGAAGCTACCAAGAAGATTTTCCCCCATTTACACAACGATAGATGGGTATTTGATTTCGAAGTTTTGATTTTAGCAGAAATGCAAGGGATTAAAGTAAAGGAAATCCCCGTCAATTGGCAAGAAATGGATGGTTCAAAGGTTGACTTAGCTCGTGATTCAATTGGAATGGCACGGGATTTGGTCATTACGCGTTTAGCTTATATGCTTGGTATTTACAAGTTAGATGAATGTGGAAGAGCTGGCAAAAAGATAAAATGAAAGAGAGCTAGGACAGGATAATTGCCTGTCGAGAGAGTATTTTTTTTACAGAGTAGTAGTTTGTATATTTGTTTTTTGTTGTATTATTAGACCATGGCGACTTTGTGTTTGCCATTGATGTTCGTTATGTGTTGGCGAATGTTTTTGACACGTCAATGGCTTTCATCAACAGTTGAATGTTTTTTTCTTGGAATCCCCCCCCCCCTTGTATCGATGAAGATACACGTTTATATATGTTGGTGTTTTTGTTTTTTCAACATACAATTTGTATTACTAAATAGATCTACATATTTGAGAGTAATATAACTGTTCATTTGTGGGGAAAGCAATTACATAAATCTCTAGGTGTACCTTCGTCACTTTGGAATTGATTGTTCTTGACCATTTGACTTTCAACCGCGCTTTTAAACTCGTTCCTAGGAATCTTTGCGACCTAACCAAGAAATTCATAACCTACGGGAATATTCTTACCACCCAAAGACCGGATGATAAATATCTCCGCCATCTCTGTAATCTTCAAAGAATAAATTGATTTACAACACACGCTTCTTCATTAAAAATGAGCTAAATTCTTGAATATTATATAAAACTAACAAAAGGACTATAATCAAGCTATAAAAACAAACGATGTATCAAATAATTAATTTTCTTTAACCGAAATGATTACTCTGTTTAGCTAAAACTAATTCCGTTCCCTATTCATCGTCTTCCATTTCCGAAGGTCTAATCAACCCACCAACAAGTAAATCTTGTTGCCTCTGTAATCTACTTCTTTCCTCTCTTTCACGTTCCTTCTCATCAGCAAACAAATAATCAGTTGGATCACCACCAAACTCCTTCAATTGGACCAAGAAGTCTCTTAACGTCCCCTTGAATTTGTATAAATCGTTATAACAAGTGGTCAAAACATTAAGGAAATTGACTAATTGTTCCTTTTGTAAATTTTCAAATGCCGATGACAACAATTGCGACAAGAATTGTTTCAAATAGTCGGAATTGGAAGTACCAGCTGGTGCTTGGTCAGGAGTATATAACGGAACTTTAATGACATTATCTTGCACTAAATGAATTAAGATTGCTAATAATTGAGCTTGAAGGAAGAACCCAGCTTTATGATCAGGTTGGGTCAAAACATAAAAAGTGTCTGATAAAATTTGGAAATAGAAATTTTCATAAAACGCCTTTGTAAATGGAGTATCACCCAACCGTTCAACATTGGCAATCAATTCCAAAGTTAACGATAAACCATTGTCTTCGACATCCCTATTATTATGCTTAAATGCCCAAATAGCAGCATTAATTAAAGATTGGAATGCATCTCCTGATAGTTGTAATAACCCTTGGAATGATTGAGCATTGATTTCATTTAATAATTTATAAAATTCAACCCTATGTTCCGGATACTCAACAAAATCATTCTTAATCATATCCAAAGTACATTCAAATACATTTTGCAAAATTAAAACAACACCATCCGGAATCAAACGACCTACTTTCGCAACCAATGCCGTTAAACATTTCAAAACTTCTGCATCTCTAGCATCTGGTACATTCGAACTATAATCTTCCAAAACTGCACCAAACAATGGTTGTGCCAAATCTCGAACAATTTCTTCTGAATTATCAGCTTGGGTGATGTATGTTTCAATCATCTTTAAAATTTCCTTCTTGATGGTTCTTAACCCTCTTACTTTAGGAGTCTTGGTTGCAATAATACCATCCTTGGCGACAGCGTCAGAAATCATCGACGACACTGCCTTGTATAACGATAACATATCCACGTACAACCTACCTAATTGGGAATAAAATCCTGGACCTAATGCTTTACAGACAGAAACGTTCGTCTTGATGATGTTTGCAATGATCTTCACGGTATCGGTGTTGGTCAATAATTGGGGATCTTGACCTGCTTGTTGAATAATTGCATTCCAAGCAATATTTGGAAGCGACATTAATTCAGCTAATAATTTATCCCTTGCTTCCTTATTATGTTGGGCACTGACTATAATACCACATGCTTCGTAAAAGGTATGAACTTGTTGTGGTTGTAAATCTTCAGTAATCGATTGGATATTTGCAATAATTTCATAGATAAATGGTTGATCATTACCTTGTGAGACCACGAAATGTCTTTTACATTTCTGGGTGATTTTAATAAAAGTATCACAAGCCATATCTTGAACCCCTTCATGAGTTTCATGCATAAATTCAAATAATTTATTAATAACTGTTTTCAAAAATTTCCAATGCGCTTTCAAAAACCTTGGATATTGCCCAACAATATACATGATGTTGGATGCAACAACAGCCTTGTTGTCCTTCCCGCGCTTCATTTCAGTCAAAGACAATAAATCCTTTATAACCGATACCAAGAATCTCTTTTCCATTTCTTCATTCATAGCACCCGAAATCGAACCAATGGCCCAACATAAAGTATTTATATTCTGCCATGACCATTCACTTTCATCAAGCTGTCTGGACAACTTTTCAGTCATAATCTTCTCGGTATCTTGGACGTCCAAATGGGTAAGATAGACCAATAACTCTCTCATTGATTTATATAATTGAATAGTGTCACTTTCCTTAACGAATTCACGAACAATTTCTCCTTCATCATTTTCAACAATCAAAACTTCTTCGGGCCTAGCCATGTTTTCTATAATTACTAATCGCAATTTTGACAATACTTCGGCATATTTATGTTGTCTCAATGGAATAGTTCTCAAAACTTCCGGATCAGGTGCTCCTCCAGAAGCTGATACTAATTGACTGTAAGCCATTTGTAACATTGGAGATAATTGGGACTTTGGTAATTCTCTAATTTCATTAAATAATTGACAAACAAAACTAGTCCAGAAATCCAAACATGTTTTAAATAATTCACGTTCTTCAATGCGGGATAATTCTAACAAATAATACAATGCATTCAACAACAATTCCCCAGCGTTTTCTTCCTTTTCCATAGCAATTAAATGATTAGCCAAGAAAGTACACAAGAACATAGCCAAATCTTGCAAGAATGATTGATCTGCTGACGAGGCAATTTTGTAAGATTCCTTCAAATTAGTGGAAACTGGAATAATCGTATAAATTTGTTCCATCGTATTCTTGAAGAATAATAAGGTCTTCTGTTCATTTTCAAGTTGAGGTGGAATTGCGGAGACTTCAGTTAAACATTTCAATGCAATGGCTCTAGTATCGGCTGGAGCCAAGAACTTGGTTGATAATAAGTCTAATAAATTAGTTTCATAAATATATTTGGATGGAATCCACTGAATATATTTCAATAATGCATTTAAAGTAGCAATAATTAATGAGGGTTTGGTGGTTTTATCTAACACTTCATAACATAATTTAAAGATTTCTTCGAATTCACTCTTCATACTATTCTTCAATTGTTGCGCTTTGGCTTGAGTCAATTGGTCCTGAGAAAAATCGAAGATTTCTTCACTTAATAATTTAAGAATAATCATGTTGTTTTCACAGACATTGAATGAAGATCTTGAACTCATGACGATTTCAGGGATGAAATTTGGCCAATTTTGAGGCCATTCTTGCTTCAAAACTGAAACCAACGTTAAATCAATCTTGTTAATCAATGCTCTTTGGTTTTCAAAAACTTCTTCATTATCACAAAGACTAATAATCATATTAACAATGAAATTTCTGATTCCGATTCTTTCCTGTTCAGGAACCGTTTTCCAACGATATTGAATTAACTTATTCAAACATGACAATGCAATGTATTTAGATTGGGCATTTTGGGAATTACTCAAGATTTGATCTGAAAGTTTCCAAGAATCGGGGTTCTCTTGAAATTGGTTCAAGACTACTTGAGCTTGTTGTTGTTCCGCCCCTGATCCTTTATAAAGGGAATCAACAACCTTGTCAAACAAATTAATATCTAACTCTTTAGAGAAATCTAAGATTGCTTCCATCCTTAACTAAGAGTTCTCTGCGTGTGCTTAATGATCGATTCAGGTATTTGGCAAAGTGGTTGTATGTAGTGTTTACCTTTTAGTTGTTAAATGGACAGTGGTTGAAAACGATTTTTTATCAATGGTATATTTCTTTTGTTGATTGCTTTTGTTCTCGGAGTATAATTTTGATGATTAGATGACAATTTCACAACAAGGATAGGGTAATGCACACTTGATTCTTGTCAATTGTTAAAGTAAAATTGGTGGGATGTCTACAGGTGAGGTTTTTGATTGAGAATTTTTCTTGCTATGAGAAGATTCCAAAGTGAAAATACAACCAACAAAAAAAGAATTGGTAGCACTGCGATTAAAGGGGAGAGAGGGAGAATTGACAGGAATGATTTAAACCTTGACAGGGATTTCTACACATCTGATTATCCACTTAATTGTTCCATTAGATAAATATTCTAGGGGGTCAATCGTTCTCGTGGTCACTTGGAAGTGTCCCCCAACATTTGACTTTGACCTGGCTACCAACGCAGGGTATGCGCTTATTTCCGCCCTGAATATGACATGATGTAGAAGCTTCTGGTAGGGATGTTGTTGGTAGCGCGAGGTAACATTTTAGAAATCATTGAATCCCCTGCATTTTCTTAACAATATTATATCTTACCTAGTAGTTGACCTTTGCATTGGAGAGCGATATGTCCAACCATTGAATCTTGTGGTCATATAAAAAGAGATATGGCAACATCTTTAGAGTAAGATTCCAGCAAATTTTCTTGTTTTCGATAATTCCTTGTCTATATGATGTAAATTTACTAGGCAGTAGAATAGTTCCTAACACCAACCAGTCAATCAAGAAAACCTAAAAATTATAAAGTTAGTCTGATTTGTCTAGCCTTGTTTCATTCTGTATCGATGAATAGACCCAGTGATCATGTTGGGTCGGTATGTAGATTCATGCTGCTTTATTAGCTTAAATTCACTGGCGGGGTGTTGCTGATGAAATCTGGCTCCAACATTTCTGCCAAGTAAGTTGTCGTGAAATTATCTCAAAATTTTGCAACAATTGTGTTAAGGAATACAGAAGGCAATACTATACTAACACTATACCAATGATTGAGCTACTTGCCAATTCCACCCATGACTGGCTTTCAAGTTATTTCATCAAACTAACACCTGATCAATGCTTTGATCAAGAATTCAGCGAATTTCTCTCTTCTACAGTCATATCCAATTTATCAATTATCATCCTTGACCCAATTCCCGACATCCAGATCTACAATTACTTACAGTTAAAGTATGTTTGCAGGCTTATAGCCATTCCATCAATATTACTAATTCATGTTTTAGGATTCTTCAGAGTCATAAGGATATTATTCTTTCACCATTATTGAAATCAATTGATCATCAAATTTCAAGAATCAATCAATTAGTGACTCAAATCAATGAAATGAACCTTTCCATTGACTTTGATATCGATAAGGATAAATTAGCATTTCTAATGCTTAATCTCCCAATCTTCACAGAGTTTTATGAAACTCATAAGCAAGAAAATGGTGATATGATTGAGGTTTTCTATAGGTTTATTGAGAAGTACCCCACTATCAAGGAAATGGCAATTTCTAACGAATCAGAATAGAGTTTACACAATGTTGAAGAAGTTGCTAAAATAAATAATTCAAACACTCAATAATAATTTTATTCTCATAAATATAAATCTATTGTAAAAAGTCATCAAGAACTAAAAACCAGAAATAAATAAGGCTAAGCAATCTATTTGGAAGCAAAAGCGACACCCTTTTCAATATTCTTTTCCAATTGACCAATGGCAACTTCCAACAACTTCTTTTCATTGTCAGAAATTTGGTTCAAAATGTCATATTGAACTTCGGTAATACCATTCTTGCTCAACTTAACTGGTAAGGAGAAGAAACTTAAACCATTGACTAATTCTCTGGCTTCCTTAGCACCCTTGATTTCATCAACCAAGTTTAAGAAAGTACATTCAACGACATCTTCAGCACCGCTGACGGCCTTCAAGATAGATTCGGCTAATCTGTAACCAGCATAAGCCATAGATAAAGTGGCGGAACCAGCACCATTCTTAGCTTGAACAACTTCGTCACCACCAAATTGGACTCTCTTGATTAATTCAGCTTGTTGTTCAGCAGACAACTTTTCATATAAAGCCTTGGATGAACCTAAGGAGTATAATGGAACAATGGTTTCACCAGAGTGACCGCCAATGACTCTAACATTGAAATCAGATGGCTTAGATTCACCTGGGTATAATTGAGCAATGAAAGTGTTAGCTCTAACAATATCCAAGGTGGTAACACCAAAGACTCTAGCTGGGTCATAAACACCCTTTTGCTTCAAGGTTTCAGCAACAATTGGAACAGTAGAGTTGACTGGGTTGGAAATGATCAAAACGAAAGCCTTTGGACAGTTGGCAGCAATACCTTCAGCCAAACCCTTGACAATAGAGGCATTGATGTTGAATAAATCGTCTCTGGTCATACCTGGCTTTCTTGGAACACCAGCTGGGATAATGACAATGTCAGAACCAGTCAAAGCCTTAGCTAAAGCGGTCTTGTCTTCCTTATCAGCTGGTAAGAAAGATGCAGTAGTAGAATCGGAATTGATGTGGGATAAATCAGCACCAACACCTGGGACATTGACGACATCGAAAAGAGCCAATTCGGAGACTTGTGGGTTGAGCTTTAATAAAAGGGATAATGGTTGACCAATACCACCAGCAGCACCTAAGACAGCGACTTTAACCATTGTGAATTTATTTAGTAGTTGTTTAATAAAGATATAAAATTATTCAATTGAAGTGAATTGAATTGAACTGATGAAACAAGAAAAAGGGGAGAATAAAAAGTTTAAGGGGTGAATTCAATTTACAAAAGGAATTGATAGTTTATTTATACTTTGCTGAAAAATTGATGAAAAAAAACCCAGTCGAGGCACTTTACCCTTTTCTTCCCTTTATCCCCCCATGAAAAAATATGGTACTAAAACCCACAAAGTATTGTCCAGTTGCTTTCACGTGATTTAGTCCACAAAATGGGAAAAACTCCGAGGGATCTTTTTTTATTTTCGGAATCACAATTGCGAGACAAACAGGGGCGAAAAAAAAAGAAGCTGAATCCCGCATTTCACCGGGATGTAACCTCCCGAGACAAAATCCGGGAAGAGGTCTTTTTTGAGGGGGTCCTTCACGAGAGAAGCTCATTAATATATTTTTGCTCCAGGTGAGTAACTGCTATCCCCCACATTCTCTAAGGCCAATATATCAATGTAACGTAAAACCTGAGATATTGATTCTGCCAAGTATCAGGTTGCCCCACGGAACATTCTACCGAAATGCTCGGGAGGTAAATCGAAAAATGGATGCATGAGGAATAACACGGAATCATAAACCCGGGGTAAATGGAACTTTGGAATTAACTGATGGAAGGATCTAAAAAAAAAAGTTGGAGAAAATCCGGATGTAACAGACGGAAATCCATTCACGTGTCAACATTATTGTTATTGTATGAGTAGTAAACGTATACCGGATCGGTTTTGACACTTATCAGGTTGTATATTATTCCATCACACATCGATTTGGTAAACCAAAACAGTTATATTGCACTATTAAAAGAAAAATCGTCAACGAAAATGATCTTTATGTGGGGGAAAAAAATTCAAAGAATATGGATTTCAGTTTGTTCAACTTCTATGTCAACTTGCAATTACCATACAAAATCGAATAATAACAAAATAATCCCTCTCTAGTGCCCATGGTTGTACTGAGAAAGGGATCGACAGAACAATCACAAATTCCGATGATTATATTTGACACAAGAAGATGTATAATGCAAGAGCATTGAGTATTCATTTTGAAGTAAGCCAATGACCAAAGAATTCGGAACGAGCCCAAAGCAAATGAGCTACTAGTAATATTCAGATTGGTGTTGTTCAAATGCGATTCTCGCCTTCGGAAGTGAATAAAATGACAGGAAATCATTAGAATCATGCCGAAAGCACTCGCAAGTGATTCCACAATGACACCAAAAGTTGGTACCCCAAAGAAAAATGCCAAGGTTTTTCATTTGGTTAGATCAAAACTTCTGGAAACAGCACTAGGAAATATTTCAGATCATCGCATCAGACCTTGAAAGATCTTGGTATGAAATTTATGCACATTTTAAATTGACATCTTCATTCAGTTTGTTCTTGTGAAGTTGCAAGATTTTTGAACGCTATCATTAAATGCAGGTGCTCAAATTACCAGATGGACCTGACTATCCCCACTTCATTCCACAGTCTCGATTTGACTGACAGTTTAGTTAATGATCCCCATTCCAGGATGCCACTTCCGATTGCAGTGAACCAAATCCCGACTTTCAAGTTTCTCAATTAACCATAGCCATAAGCCTGTGCATGCGTGGTATTTGCTACTACTAGCACGCAAAGTTCTCTCTGAAACACAAAGCAAACGAAGTAAAGTTTCCAAGAGATATTATGAAATCCATACGATCAACATATTTTCTGAAATGTCCATTTAAATTATTCTGACATCATTTCAATTCTGGCTGCATCAGATGCCGCGTGTCCTCCACTGAATTCTCATCTTCTGTAGTTTTATAGACTCGCTTTCTGACCTCTCTCCCTCATTCTCAAAGCTGAAGTTGGAGTTGATCGCTTAGAAGCAAAATTCCTCTGATTCGGGATCTCGTACACTGAAAACAATGATGATGCTACGACTTTCATTAAGGCTGTTTCTCTATACAAAGAATCTTAAGCATATTTCTCGTTTCAAGTTTCTCGACACAATACTTCAACTCATCAGGTTCCAAAATGTCATGCTGATAATACCGACAGGCCCATCAAGACATAACCTGAACTGTGTCGGTTTGATAATGTCCCATCATTCTTTTTAATTGGTTATGATTCAATATTCACCAGAACTGAGGGGTGCTTGGGTTTAAAAAATTGACTGGAAATGAGCACGCTAAATTTACTAACTCTTGGAACATATACATTCCACAAGAATTCGGATATTGATGTACCAACTTATTTGATAATTTGGAATTTAATATTTACCTGGTTTTAAAGCTGGTCTTGTAAAAATCCCTCATTTGAACTTGCAAAACAAGTGAGTCGAGGCTTAAAGTGAAATGAAAATCTTGCTTGAGCTACACCTGAAGTTGTACAACAATGGTAAGGAACCTTTTCAATGGGGGGAGGTAATCATAAAACTTGCCAATATTTCCCAAACAATGTGGATATCGCGTTGGTGCAAGATTAGTCATTTTACGTGTTGAATATCCTGAAATGTAATGTAAATACTTAACTTGCTGTAATTCATACTATCCAACAAGGTAAATAAAAACTAGGTTGAGATCGCTGTTAGTGAATTATAGAGAGAATGCAAATTGAGAAAAATCAGGTACTGTAGAAACCACTGGACATTACTGCTCCGTGCAGTGCATTGGTGTTATTCATTACTGGAAATCAATTGAAATTCATATGGCTGCAAATTAAAAAATCCTGCATGTCTTTGTTCTCTCTTTTTTTTCTTTTCTTAACACCCCGCAGTTTTTTCACTTGGCCATTGTAATACGCCTCTGACATCTTTGTGTATATAATTGGAACAATAGCAGAGAACATTTGTTTAATATGACAAACATCTCAAGACAATCACTGAAACATAAGACATGGATGATACAAATCAATCTGACAATATTCAGTTACTTTTCCCCAGGTTACTTACTCAATTGGGGTAATTTTCTGGTTATATTTAGGCAAGCGCGGTGTTTACAATTTACTTGTCATAATATAAGTCGATTGTGTTTTATTCGCCGCCTTTCTCGCAATTTGTGAACAATGGTCATAGGCGATCATGATATGACGATGACAACGTCTTATTTCTCGGAAAAATAGCATAACCTTAAATTAGAAGATGAGCATTTTTAATTCTTGCAAGCGAAATCTTCATGTTGGGTTGGTGACGCCTGAGGAAAACCTAAGCTAATTGCAAACAATGAGGACCTTAAGACGCCAGGTACAACTAGATAAACTACCACAGAAATATTATGTGATGTCAGGTACATAGAGAGAGGGTCAACGAATGGTTGTAATTTCCTAGATTTTAAGACGTTTTAAAGTTTCTTTGAATTGAGAAAAAGGCGATGTGTGATCTCATTTCTTTTTCTCTTAGGTTGTGATTCCGCAGTGGCAGTCTTTTGCTGCACAGAAACCGCGTAATTAAGGTCATTACAATGATAGTACACCGCATCTGCTCCTGAGTGTTTGTCTACTGCTTGTTTGTTTATGTTTAGGTGGAGTTTTTAATTTGGTTAAATTGAAAATCTTTGACAAGGCGCATTAAGAAAAATGGAATTTTGCCTTGTTATATTGTGTTTGTAAAAATCTAAAATTTAATAACTTCTGGCGTTTACCAGCAGGTTATGCGATCTGAAATTATGAAGTTTAACATTTGCCATATGTTCAATGAAGTAGAGCACAATTCATTGAGATTATAATCTTTACTTTTTGGTGGTAAACTCCGAGGGATTTGATTTGGCAATGTCGTCATTTTGAATCTTTTCTTTTTCGGTTTTAACTAAAAGTGTATGTGACTTTGATGAGTAACTTTGTTAAAGCTGAGAATCATCATTGATTTTTGTTTTTTTTATTTCTCCAGTAAAATAAAATAATAATAAAATAAAAATAATAATAAATATTAAATTTGCCGCAATTTTTTTTTCCTTTGTTATTTCATTGGGTGATCTCAATAACCAGCTGATACCCAATTAACTCGTCATCGTACTAACTAACAATGACAATAACCACACAACGGATGTATGTCATTCTAATAGTGGTTATTCGTTTGTATTGTCTTTATTTATCACCTGGACAGATTTTCCCCATCTTTCTTTTTTAGCCCATGTTGCAAGTTTTGTGTAGTTTACCAATTTTAAACGATGGTTTCCTTTTTCTAGTCTATGTCGTTCAATGGCGAAAAAAGCAAAACAACAAATCAAATGGGGGGAACACCATTTGACGGTCAGTGTTGGTTATCTCTTATTTACTAATCTTTAGGTTTAAGGATTTATTGATAAGACGATTAGTAAATTGCCTTAGTAAAAATACTTCAATTCCGCCTCCCCTACTGTTTTTTTTTTTTTTTAACTCATTAGGGGAAACTGTCGCATAAAATTTTATTTTACTCTAGTGAATCCATTCATCAATAATAATAAACTAAATTTAATAATAACTCAATTATTTTTATGTTCCTTTACATCACGGATGAAACTTAAAAATAACAAAAAATAATAAAAATATTAAAATAAAATATAAATTAAATAAATAAATAAATAAAAAAAGATATGTGTCATACATTTTCCAAAGAGTATATAAACTGTCTGTCTGTCTGCCAGATTCTCGTAAAATACTCAATTCTCTTCTCTGACTGAAAGTACAAGAAAGTTTAAGAAGTGTCTTAATACAAACCAATCATGGATTTACAGACATTACAGACAAAACCATTTGACCATAGAAGAGTATCCAATTCTTCTATGGAGGATGACGATCCTTATGATGTTGCTGAAAACTATTACGGCGATAAGCAGAGAAAGTCAAACAAATTAACTTCACCATTAGCAAGGGTCCGGACATTTTCCGTGTTTGAGTCTCATTCGTCTAGACAAGAATTTCTAAAGGCATTGCGGGAATTACATCCTACTAGTACAATCACAGAGGCATCAGAGCCGTCATCTTCCGAAGGGTCAAAATCACCAACGCCATCGCTTATTCCCAAACCAAGTGGAACCCCCGTGTTTGCTATTCATTCAGACGATGAGGACGAAGAAGATGATGACCAACCCAAGTATCAGCAACCAATACGTCAACCAGAAAAGACACCATCGCCAGGTGCATTCGTTCCTCCTACTTCTACAGAAGATACCATTCCTCGTGATATGCCATCCCCTCATTTTCAAAATACCGACGTACCTATATTTAGAACCCCTGGACCTCGTGTTCATAGACCTAGTAACGAACCAGCTCCGGATGAATCGGCTGATGGGATGGATGACAACGGAGGAGCACTCAGAAGAAGACCATCGATTATTCCTCTCTATCAAGATCAAACAATATCCAAGGGTTTTGCAATCAATGCGCCCAAGGAAAAATTCCATTTCAGACGAGCATCGGTGGACGATTCCCATATCAGACCCAAGAAATTCTATATTCCAAACATTCAAGCTACCTTGAGGGAATTGTTGGAAAATGAAGATACTGATAATAACTGTCAAATTACCATTGAAGATTCTGGTCCAAAAGTTTTACGACTTGGTACTGCTAATTCCAATGGTTACAATCAATCATCGGTTAGAGGGACCTATATGTTGTCTAATTTATTACAAGAATTGACCATTGCTAGCAGGCTTGGTAGGAATCAAATTGTGCTTGATGAAGCAAGAATCAATGAAAACCCATTGAATAGAATGAAGAGATTTATTTCCACTAGTTTCTGGAAGGCGCTAACCAGAAGAGTAACCAAGGAAAACATTGTTGAAATGGCAAGAGATACCAAAATTAAAGAAAGTTGGGTGGATCCAGATGGTACAGTTCATGAAAATGAAGATTCCCATCGTATTTATGTTCCTTATAATCGTGCTGATCAATATGAATTTTTCAAGCGTATTCAACAACACACCAAGGATGTGTATTTAGATGTTCAATACTTGCCCAAGAACATCGATGGTGAATACATTAAATCAATCAACAAAAAACCCGGATTATTATCGCTTGCATCAAGACCTGATCCGAAAGATCCAAATAATTTGTTATTCTGGCCATATGTTGTCCCCGGTGGGAGATTTAATGAATTATACGGTTGGGATTCATATATGGAAACATTGGGTCTTTTAACCGATGTTACTCCTGGTAAACGAGAACATTTAGAATTAGCTAGAGGGATGGCAGAGAATTTCATTTATGAAATTGATCATTATGGTAAGATTTTAAATGCTAATCGGTCATA
>JAKUCC010000166.1:0-19912 GCA_030563365.1 Hemisphaericaspora xylanilytica | reverse complement strand
GTTTGCAGATTAACCTTTTTGGGCTCCTTCAGTTTCCGTACATCACCCGCCAAAAAAGAAAAGGCAAACGAGATTACGTAATCCACGAAAAATATTTCCCATTTCAGAATTGAGGTCGTGGGATAACGAAAAAGATTTGAGCCAGCATTTTTTTTCTTTTAAGGCAAGGCAGGTTTTATTTTCTTATTGTCTTTTGTACATAACAATCCATGTCGTCCAAAAATTATTACCCCAGATAATGTCTCAAATTAAAATGATATGGAATCCGCGTTGTTTTACTTAAGTTCTGAACGACATTTTTTGTAAGACGCTTTTAAGAATGGTCAGTGCGGGTTACAATTATTTTTTAAACAACTACACAGTGCCACAATCCATAGTAGTGTATCTTTGGTAAAAGTGCTTCTTACTTGGTTCAAATGGGGCCAGACCCCTCTCAACATTTATCCCCAATACTTGAACTGAAAACGTTTTCATTAAAATGTTCTGATTAGCTATCACTAAAAACCCTTATATAATATCAATACAAGAGTGCTGAACCTGAGAATTTGGCACCACCATAAATGGTATGTGAGGAACTTACAACCACGTCAAAGATGGGTAATTTCGGTCATTGGAGTACTACTATTGTTTAATAATCGAAATTGCAACTGTTGAGAGAGAAGGAGTATCGCGTTTTGAATTTTCTTTGGTATTGAGAAGATAACGAAGTGATTTGCCACAGTTCGAGAGAATCCACCGCATTTCTCATACTACAGAACCGAAATATTTACTAGTACTTAAACAGGTTCTCTGCTAAGAATTCACCCTAGTCTTGGGCTATCACCTAGCCACTTACTATGCCTCACATTGGTATATTCTTTCGTGAATAGCCCTAATAGGGGCCATGCATGACCAAAGAAGCATGCTACCATTGCACTATTCCAATCTTCGAACTGCTTCCTGTTTCGACTCAATCAAGTATAGTACCTTCCGAGTTGTCAAATTTGAGATGATAGTCAACGATAGATCATTTACTTGAAGAGAACGTACGGAACCAGATTCAACTGCTGTATTAGAGCATTCCAATTTTCGTCACAATTCTCCTTAGTTGACTTCGTTGTACATGAGACATGATCTTTCAAATATCCAAACTCTAGGGTAGTAGGGATGGTGGATACAATATGTGGTTAACCAAGTCAAGTCATGGTAAGTTCAAAACCTGCAAAGTCTTGGTAAAAAACTGCAGAAGTTCCTTATTACAGGTTAGCCTCTGAAATTTACATGTTAAATTGCCAACTTCCTTGCTGTCGTCTAAGTAAACCCAACAACTCCGACTATCTTATTCTTCATTGTCGATGGTGCCAGACAGTATCAGACGTATACTTTTTAGCAACTTGTCATCTCGTTCCATTGAGCGATTTTTTTTTTTGATTTCTTTCCATTTCACAACCATATTCTACTTATAAGCGCCATCGCACAAATGTTTATCCCAACTACAGTTTTTCAAGTGGGGTTGAAGCGTGCTTGCACAACCTTACGAACCCCAGGTCATCTTTCCTTTTCCACATTGTCAATCAGACAATCACTCATCAAAACTAATCCTTTAAAGGCAATACATGTTCCCAAACCAGCAACGATTGCAAGACAACCAAGACCAGCATCGTCGTTGAAGTTGCTATTTGCCAGTACGGGGTCGTTTTTGTTGTTGTCATCATTCTCACTATTTGCACCCAGTAAAATTTACAACGACACAGTATTCAAGGAAAACTCCATCGATGTCAGTAACCTACCACAATCAGTGGGATACAAAAAATCAAGATTTGGTGGCAAATTGAACTATGAAGAATTAACAATTGGGTCTATCACAGGTTTATTCTTGGGGATAATCATTGGGAAATTATCTTCGGTGTTTATGTTTTTCACATTATCGTGTTATTTCATGATTGAGTTTTTGGAATCTAGAAATATCATCAATATTCCTTGGAGCTACATAATAACTGTAGGAAAAGAGAAGGTCGATGTCAAAGAACTAGTTTTGCAAAAACCAAGCTTTAAAATATCTTTTGTATTAGCATTCATAATTGCTGCTTATAACATCTAGTCTATGGTTTATATAAATATATAAATATCTACACTATTATATAATAAGGTATCAATATCGTCTGTCATGGTGATTGAACATCTAGCTGGTTTAATGATGCTGTAATTTCCAAAATCCGATGGTGAAGATCGTGGTCTTGAATATAATTGATCTCTTTAAACTCTTCAAACGAGTCACTATACGCATCCTTTACATCAAACCCAGCAATTCCACTATCTAGCACCTGAGAAATGCTGCCAAAACAATACAATGGCATCGGTATTTTGTGCTTTTTCCGGTCGAAATTCTCCGCAAATTGGAGATAGTTTAAATAAGATGTAGCTGATGTTACTTCTACCAGCCCATGACTATGATGTGGGTCATTTTCGCTGTGTTGCAAATGGCCCGAACAAAATCTTTGGCTTTGCCCATTGCCATTTGTCGGGGTCCATTGATCTAAGTTGGTTGTTAGTCGAATACGAGTCATACCATTCCGCTACGCAAAAAGTAATATCACAAAGTAAATAATTAATCTCGAGTCAGAGGGGCATATGAAGTGTCTTAAGTATTTTGGGCTATCTCAACATTTTTTGATATGCGTGGTTGACGCCTGTTTATATGAGATTGAAGTTTATGCGAGGAACTGTAACGCACCCCCGGAATTAGGTATGCATGGTGGCGCCAAATGACCACCAACAACGGGTTTCATAACAACTGGGATTATGTTTCCATGATCACGAATGATAATGTTGGCATGAAACGGTTAAATAATATACAAACCATCAATGGTCATTTGGGTTCATTTACATGACACTTAACCAAAATGCATGATACCAAAGATCAAACGGTTCTTAAACTATCGAACAAAGATCTTTCTGGAATGCGACCAATACAATGTTGTCTCAATCTCAATCCAGCAATGCAACATATGTACCCTAAAGCATCGTTTATATAGTATAGTTAATACTTTACCACTGACATTAAACCAACCAATTACGCATTGGTCGATAAGATGCCCAGAATGGAAAAAGCTTCTTTTCTTTTTTGCTTCACCCTTTACAAGCATTGACTCTATAAGCATCGATGACTTTTCGTGTGACCAATGTGTGCATACAATCACGATTTGCATATAACATGTGAGTCTCAAAGGATTGCACGGGATTCTTAAGCCTGTTGTATAGAGCAAACCTTACAACCAGATCCAAGACTTCTTCAATTAATGTTCAGTATGTTGAAGTATGTCTCGTATGGATCCATGAAGAATCCGACAAAAGAGGAAATCGTTTACGACTTCGGAAATGCCGACAAAGCTAAATTGACTAACTCTATGACATCACAGCATAACACATAACGGTGTAGGAGTAAATTTCCACCTACTTCACATAAGATTGTAATTTGCCGTAGCGATTGAAATATTGCCTGATCCCTTTAAACATATCTCTTGAATCAAGAAAACTAGACAATAATGACCACGGACTACAATTATAAGAAACTGGTGCAGTGTGGTCAACAACATGCTAATTAGGACATCCTTATCTTGAGATGTACTTTCTTCTTCAAACGCCGATATGCCTATTGTCAAAAATTCTATAAAATAAGTTCCTTCACAGAGACCCCTCAACAATTCGTCTCAGTTACAATCTTTGTAATTAGTTAAACGGCGTGGAAGAATCTCAAGAATATATGATTGATTTTATTCATGATTATTAAGATTACGAGATTGTTGACAAATCCGATGCCTGTCCATTATTGACGGAAAAGACAAATAAATTAACTGCATAACGAATGGCACAACGTAGAATGTCTAGACGTCGGCTACTGCCAGTTGTAACCTTATTGACGAAATCACTTGACTTGTTCTACTAATAATGACGCCATATCAGATGCTTATCTGAAAAATCCAAACGGCTCTGCCAGGATCAGTAGGCACGAATCCCCTTGCTTGTTCAAAATTGATAGGCTTGAGGACATTCACTGTACAAAGACAACCATACGCTCTCGTGTCTTATATATACAGACTCCCGACTAGCAAAAGAATACAAGATAATATGTTGGTGGTAGTGAATATCTCTCAAGTGCTATCACCCCATATCAGAACGAATGTAGATATTACAGTATATTGCATATATGTTTTGGTGACTCTCTACCACATACATACCGCATTGTCTGGACTACGACAAGGTACTGTGTTTGACTTAGGGCACATTTCCGGGAAGTACTTGACAGTTATCACCTGTCTATTTTCGAAAAGCCCAATCATGTCTTGAAAGCTTCTTACATCTTGATACTAGATAACAATATTACTCTTTTTCCTAAATATTTATCTATACAAAATATGCAATTTACAAAAACAAAATAAACAAACTTAAATATACAAAACTATCAGCCTCAACTATACTTTTGGAATCTTTGCAAACAAGTCAAAGGAACCAGTACCAACATTGGACAATTTACCCAAAACGATACGTGCTGAAGGAGATTCTAATTCTTCACGGTCACCGTCCAATACCGCCTTGGTCAAGAATTGACATGTAGTTTCATAGGACATCTTCATGAATGCCGAAGTACCACTATCAATACCTTGTCTATTAAACGCAAGATATGAACCTTCTCTTGTCATCATATCAGCAATTAAATCTAAATGACGTGAAGAAACACTAATACCATAAGTATCGAAAACTCGGTAAATTTCATTCACAATTGTGTTTCTGGCAGCTTCCACCCCATAGGTTCTTAAAACGGCAGCGACATCATTAGACGTGATGTTGTTGACATCAATAAAATCATCTTGATCCCACATGGCTTTGAAGTTAACACCTTCCGTGGTTAATGTTCTGTTACCCTTAGCATCAGGTTGAGGACGAACACATCTTCCAATATGAGGGATTTCACGAACAACAACCTTACGACATAAATCTTCAATAATATTGACCATCAATAACTTTTGAGTTTTATTACCATCTAATTCCAATCTGAATTCACACCACTCACCATTTTCATCATCAAAGTCAAATTCAGTAACCATGTTATGCGAAGCAATAACTTCAGATTGACGGTTTTTGGCCGATCTAGATAATTCCTTAGAAGATGATCTAGCATCCATGTCAACATCTTCTTCTTCTTCAGATTCGTCATCACTTTCTTTATCGTTATCACTGTCTTCCATTTCTTCGTCACTGGTTTCTTCTGCCTTCTTCATAGTTTCAATTTCTTCATCATCTGGTCCATCATAAGAAACTGCTTGTTTAACATTACTACGCATTCTTTCTTCTTCAGCATCTTCATCACCAGCAACTTCTGTGATCTTACCCAGGATATTTTCGATATCAGTCTTACCAGCCGACTTACCAACCGTTGGCATGTAATCTGGCTTCTTTTGCTTCTTAACTTCCTTGGTGATTTGACTTTCTAATTCATGTAAGAATTTTGTAGTGATAACATTTTCCAATTGAGATTGTGCAACATCATATTCAGCTTCGTATTCATCCTTGGTATAGAATTTCAAGTTGACGGTGTAAGAACGAGAACTTGAACCATCTTGAGATTGGGAAGTGGTTTCGGTAACAATAACCTTATCAATAAACTCAGACATCACAACTCTAGCAACAGACTTACAGAAGGCGTCCGCTTGTTCATCATTGACATCATCCAAGATAGGTAAGGTCATTTGTGGAGTCTTAATGGCAGCAGACGCAGTCATAATAATTTCTCTCATACGTGGAATACCTAAAGTAACATTAGCAGCACCGTGACCGGCGAAATGGAAAGTGTTCAACGTCATTTGAGTCGATGGTTCACCAATGGATTGGGAGGCAATAATACCGACGGCTTCCCCAGGATTAATCAAAGATCTCATATATTTCAATTGCATCAAAGCTCTGAATTTCTTTTCGGTTAATTTACCAGTAGCCTTTGCTTCTTCCTTGGATTTAGCAAACATTGAACCGTTGTTAGAAACGAATGAATCCAACTTCTCTTGGAATTTTTCAGAAACCGAACCTAAGTATTTGGCTGGGTTATAAACATTCAAAACTGGATCATATTTGATAGTTTGTTCAAAGTGGGCAAGGCCCTTTTGTTTCTTGAGAGACTTGCGGACCTTTTTGGCATACGAAAGTGCTTCTTCAGTGTCTAAGTTATCAGTTAAATCACCTGGGTTGTACTTAGCCAATAATGCATCATAATTGTCTGCGCAGAACTTGAATTGATTCATGTGTGATTGCTTAGTAGTATCGACAGCATCACCACCATACAAGAATTGAATCAAGGTACCATCACCATCTCTAACAGAATTATCATAACTGACATGGACACCTTCCAATTGTTTAGTTAAACAACGTTGTAAATAACCAGATCTCGAAGTCTTAACAGCGGTATCAATCAAACCTTCTCTACCAGCCATACAATGGAAATAGTACTCTTGTGGTCTAATACCAGAATAGAAACGACCCTTAATATAACCACCGGCTCTTGCATCAGTTTCGAATGGCTTGAAAGATGGTAATGTCTTACCGGAAACCATAACTGGGACTCTTCTACCTTCTAAAGCTTGTTGCCCTAAAAGACACATAATTTGGGAAACATTAACGTTAGAACCCTTGGCACCAGAAAGTGCCATCGCTTGCATCGAATTGTATGGGAAACGCTTCATGGTACCATCTGGAACACACTTGGAAACAACTTGGGAAGTAATGGTGTTGACCTTGGATTGGGTGATTGCATCCAAAATACCTAATTTGTTATCATCTCTCAAAATTTCTTCTAATCTTCTTAATAATTCGGCATCATGGTTGGAAGTATCAGCAGGTAAGTTTGTAACTTCAGCAGCTGCAGCTCTACCAATATCGACTGATTGTTTCAAAATATCCTTTCTCCAATTGTTACCTTCTTCAGTCAATCTTAAATCGTCCATACCACATGTGAATGCAGTCATCATGATGTAATTTGTGAATAATCTACCCAAAACACTCAAGGCTTTACCGGCAACAGTAGCACCATAAACTTCATGTAACGAATGAACAATACCATATTGAGAAGCACCATATTGAGATTTATCTAAGATACCACATAACAATTCACCATTCTTGAAAATGACTTCATTCTCAGTTGATCCTTGACCCCAATAGTCGCTCTTGACCTTGTTCTTGGAAACCAAGTTGACACCTGGTACACCTTCTGGCTTAATGTTTAATAAGATTGTAGTAATCACTTGTTTACCGGTCCATAATGGTTCTGGCTTGAAGATAGTTGGTGGAACAGTAATAATTCTACTTCTAGTGGTATGTCCATCTTCTGGTCTGATACAACCATAAATCAATTGTTGATAAGTTTCTCTATTGAAGAAAGTATCCTTACTGGTTAACCAAACACCCGCAGAAATGTGATCTTGAATCAAACCTCTTAATGGAGCACCAGAAGTAGGAGTCAAGTATTGGTTATCAGTGTTTGCCAAATTCAATGCTTCCGCCTTGGCGTTTTCATTCTGTGGGAAGTGCATATTCATTTCATCACCATCGAAATCGGCATTATAAGCACCAGTGTTGGCATAATGCAATCTCAATGTCTTTTCACCTGGTAAAACTCTAACCTTATGACCCATCATAGAAGCCTTATGCAAAGTAGGTTGACGATTCATGATAACAACATCATTGTTCTTGATATGTCTGTAAACCTTTTTATTGACAACAGATGCACCATTTGATGGCGTTAATAATTGATTGGCTATAGCTTTACGTTGTTCCAAACTCATTCCAATCAATGATACCAATGAACCATCTTCATTTTGAACTTGGACAGCACCTGGCCATTTATCTGGACCATTAGTAACTGCTTGTCTTAATTCGGCTGCATTGTGTGCAGTGACTGGTTCGGGATATGTTAATTTCTTGGCAAAGACTGGTGGGACCCCGATTTCGTTGGTCTCCAAGTTAGGGTCAGGGGAAATAACTGAACGCGCCGCATAATTGACTCTCTTACCCATCATATGCTTTCTGAATAACCCTTCTTTCTTTTCTAGCGCTTGCTTAATACCTGGGTTTGGAACCTTACCGGCTGGTGCATTTTGATTTTTAGTCGAATCAATAAATGCATTGACATCATTTTGAATAGTGACAAACGAATTCATTAATCTATTAAATACAATCTTTTTGTTTTCACCACTTATTTTATCCGCGTACATTCCCGATATTTGTTCGTTCAATTCCCTGATTAAAAGTGATGTCTTCAAAATGTTTGATAATAATTCATTTTGAGCATTTTCATGGATTTCATCACCCAACTTAGAAGGTAATCTAAATCTAGTAGGTGGGACCAATAAAGTTTGTCTGAAAAAGATATCACCTCTGACAATTTCACGTTGATATGGTCTTGAGTGGAAAACTTTTTGAAGCACCGCCTGTTCATTTTCGAAAACAGATCTCAAAATATTTCTAACTTCTGTAGACAAGACATACTTTGAACCAGCCTTGTGTTTGATGCTTGGAATATTCTCACTTGCGGTGTTATTAGATGATCCCTTGATGTTTTTGATCATATCTGGACGTTGTAAACCTTTAACACGATTATTGACTAATTGCTTATCAGTTAATGCATTTTCAAAAATCTTGGTAAAACCATCCTTTCTGAAAGATGGTGAATACATTCCACAATTTTCACACTTTGGTCTAGATAACAACCTCTTGTAGAATTCATGAATAACCGCCTTTCTTTCTTCACCGACAGTTGCAGTAACTATACCTCTTTCGCTAGTTCTTCCTTCGCTAAGAGCTTTAGCAATAGCAGTACTGACGAACAATTCACGACGTTCCATCAATTCTCTTCTACTTCTATCGTCAACGGATATATTCTGGTTATCGTTGTCATCGTTGTCATCGTCATCGTCATTAGATGTAGTCTTTTCTGCTAACATGTTTTCTAATTCAACACATTCCAACAATAAACCATATTGAATCAAACGCAATTTACATTTATAGTTATGAACTTCCAATTGATTCAATTTGAACTTATGACAATACAAACATGATGATCTTAATAAAATGAATAATTGATTGAAGAATAATGGATTATAAACTGGAACTGGCAATTCAATATGTCCCATATGACCAGGACAAAACTTTTCATCTAATCCACATGTAGTACACACATTTCTTAAGAAAGCACCCAATGCCAAATCATAAAGACCCGAATTTACGGGATGACCTAAATTATCAAATACTGTTGGATTGGTGATTTGCTTGGCTGATAACCTTTTAATCTCATTATCAGACAAAACACCAAAATCAACAGACTTGATTTCTGAACCAACTGGTTTAGAGACGTCCATTGTGTTTGTAGGGTTCGTAACAGTTAATCTGGTGTTCTATGTATGTCGTTTTACAACCCAATCGTGAAAAAGGATGCAATTTTTTTTTTCAGTTCCTTTAAAGAAAAAAAGCTCATCTCTCATCTTGAGGGAAAAAAAATAATTCACAAAACTTTCAATCACGTGATTTATAGTCTCACCCGACAATTTGCAATCAAACCTTACAAGTTTCGGACAATTAACAAACAACATAAATACTGAATATCGACTATATAACACATAGAAAAAGATCAATCATTGTTAGGATTACCGCCTCCCAAACCTAATCCTCTTCTAAGTCCTCTAATACCAGTACCCACCCCTTTACCAACGGTACTCACCCCCTTTCCAACAGTGCCAACACCTTTTCCTACACCTTTACCGACAGTACCAACTGCTGTTAGACCAATTGCTGTCGAGCTTCTTGGTTTAACAGTAATGATAAATTCCGGTTTAAATGAAAGTCGAACATATGCTTTACCTGCACTTTCGCCTTGCTCGCCCTTTAATTCAACTTCAACTTCAACAGGTCCTTGGCGAGTGTCATAATCCTTCATGGCAATGTAACCTATACCCAATAAATCATTCAGTTCGGCTAAATCCCAATCATAACATACAAATTTTAGTACCGAGTCATATTTGTTGGCCACTTCAGTAACTCCACTTTCATTCCATACCGGATCAAGAGTCTTTTTGATTTTCTTGGTCTTCATGAATTCTTCCTTTTCACTATTGAGGAAGACTTCCATAAATGGATCCGATTTACCATTACTATCAGCAGCGGGGAGTCCTTCAGCACGTATAACTTCAACTGTAAGTTTTCCAGAATTATCAATCGAATCTTGTGGTGGAAGACCCGATTCATAAATAAGCGGAATCCAAGAACATTGAATGGTGAACGTTGCATCACCGGCGCCAGAGAGTTTCAATTGTGATGGCTTATGATAACAATTCTTCAAAAGTTGTAATGTTGGGATAGTAGTCTCCGCAATAACTTTGGAAGCACGATTGTCATTCTTTCTCTTGGCAAGACGGAAATTGGCCTTGGACCAATCTAATTCTTTGATAACCATGTCTCCCGTCAAACCAATCTTAGCTTTCTTCTTTTCGATTTCGGTACTGGTGAAGTTCGGATACATGTAATTATCAAAGTATGCTTGGAGATATACATCATCCTTGCTGAGACTTCCATCAATAATTTCATAAACAAAAACACCGCTCTTGTATTCTACCAATTCTTCAAGTGATAATTTCAATTTGTCACCATTGCCCTCATCGTCATATGTCCCTATTGTGCCGATTGTGTCCGTAGTCAGTGTGACGTCGGCCGCGCTATTGGTAACCGATTCTTCTGCCTTCTTCTTTCTCTCCTCTTCTTCCCTTTGTTTTTCTTCCTCTTCGTCTTTGATATCTTGTAACGACATTACGGGCAATGCGGGATAGAAGGAAAGCGAATATGTTACAATACCCTTTGGACCCTTCTTGTGCACCAATTTATTAGTTCTATCTTTTTGATCAATATATTCGATATATTTCCCAGTTTCGTCCTTCTGAATAATATCATGCAATGTAACATCAAATGACCCAAGAGTTCTATCAGAAGAATGAGGTTCAAAGTCCATAACTTCAATTGTTAACTTCTGATTAGGGGATGACACAGTGACATAGTGAATTTCGTTCCAAGTTGGATCCAATGTGGAATCAATAGAAATTGTCCTAGCTCTTTCAAAACCGTTAACTAATAATCTAGCATATGGGTCGACCTTTCCGATGGTTTCCAAGTTACGCAAGTTTTCAGCACGCTTGACATTTACACGGACAGCACCAATTGGAGGGGTATATCCACCAGAACCACTTGCACCTTCCAAAGCCACTGGCTTCCAAGTAGCAGAGATTCTGACTTCTCCACCTTTGGCCAAGGGGAACCAAGTTTGCTGAATTTGAGTTGCATCGATAAGAGAATTCAAGTGAGTTGCCACATGACCCAAAGCTTTACCATTCTTGTCATTGATAATGACCTTGATTTTGGTTTTTGCCCTGTCAAAAATGATTTGTTCACTAGATGCACCCCATCCTGGAGTGTTTGTGTTCTTTTGGGTAGTTGTAGTCAAAACAGTTTCATGATTGACCTTAAGTTCTGCAAATGTAGTTGCACCCTTATCACCACCTTTCAAGTGCCGTGCTTCAACTATTTCAATTCTAGCGATACCAGTATTCAAGTCAGGAGGAGGGATCATAGATCCGTCGGCTTGTTTAATAGGTTCAAAAGTTGGCATATATTGCATTCCGCATTTGAGTTCTCCTACAGGTTTGTTGTTTCTCATAAATGGAAGAGTCAATTGTGTTTGCTTGGATTCTCCCAAGATTTGTTCGACATCAAATTGAATAACACCAACTGTACGATCCTTTCTGAAATCATTATAATCAACAACGGAAATATTTAAAGGTTCAGACAACGAAGAAACGGGAATATATACTGTTTCATTCCACACTGGAGTACTAGTGTCATCAATAACCTTAGTCTTGGCCAAAACTTTATCTTTGTAACCAAATGTCAAATATGGATCTAAAGTATTTCCAAGAGTACTAAATCCCTTTAACCCTCTTGCAGAATTGGCTGAAATTGCCAAAACACCAATAGCTGAATCCAAAGAATAACCCGATAATAATTGTTGAACATTCAATTGGAAAGAAAGTGGATGGAATAACATCGAACCAACATATTTCTTAACCATATCATTAATAAATGGGTACAACCCAGGTACCATTAATACTTCCCAATACCATGGCATATCACCCAAGATCTTAGTATTGAAATCAAATTGTGGAGGATCAATCAAGGATACATTGATAGTTTCAATATGTGGGAACGATGTCATTAATCTCATTCTGATTCTGGCATAACCACGAAATGCGACATCACACACAGCAATTGGGATAGTGACTCCAAATAAGTTTGCCTTGACAGTTGCTTTCTGATTAATGTTATTTCTGATTTGTTTGGTGTTTGCATCAACAAGGGAATTTGGAGTGAATGAATATTCCCAATCCATAACCACAACATCATCTGGAGTACCATGCATAGTCTTGACTCGTTCAACACGTGGTGGTTTGGTACCTAAGGTAAAGCTATCAATCCATAATTTCTTGACGAATGCCGGTGCAGGAGAAGACGCTAAAATTGGGTTGGCATTTTCACAAACGATTTGGGAAATCGAAGGTTCTAAATAATACCAAAACTTTTCCAAAAATAAGTTGGACCAATCCATTGATTCATAATCGTTTTCAATTACTTTGACTGAGAATTCTCTTTGAGCTTCATCTCTTAACAAAACTCGATACTTTTTAACAGACGCACGGTACAACAAGGAAAACACAACCATCACAAAGAATAATGGCGCAGCTGAGAATCCAAGCCATCCAATTAACCACGATACGAATCCACCTGCAATCAAGTAACCAACGTTGTGATACCAATCTCCGATTGCTGCTGGTGGGATATAATTGTCAAAAACGGAGGCCTTTGATAACAAATCGGCCAATTCATCTTCCTCGGTTAATTTATCCTTCTCTTCATATCTCCCAACTTCTTTCCAACCTCTAAAAGTAACATCTACTGGACTTCTACGTGGAGGTTTTGTTTTGATGTTTGAAATGTCCAAGTCTTCGCTCGGAGTGAGGTTCTCAATGGGAGTACTGCCAAGGGATTGCTTTGAGGAGAGAACCGATGTCTCTTTTTTTGTTACTGATGGAGGGGCAATAGCCGTTTCTGGTTTAACAACTTGATCAATCTCCACTTGTTCCGGTGGGTTTAGAATATCAGTTGGCTTGAACGACTTGTTAGTATGGGTTCAAAAATTCTTGGTATTTTGGATGTAAAAATCTCGTGGTCAAGGCACTGTTTGCAATATCGCGCTTGATCAAACTTCAATTGAATGATTGTATACATACAGTAGTTGCCTCCGCTGTATCAGGATTGCCTGGAGCTGTTGCCATCGTTGTGATTGACCCTTATATATGAATGCTTTCAATTGATAGGAGAAGCAAGTAATTGGTGTAGTTAACTATGTATAAATTTCTGAAGTTTCAATTCAATGAATCGGTTAAATAAATAAAAAATAAAAAAAAAATAAGAATCCAAATTTCATTTCAGGTGCAAAAACAAGTAACAAAACAAACACAACAAATACACCAAAGAACCTCTAAATAGATTCACGTGAAGTACTCCCATCGCGTATATCTAGTACCTTAAAATCGGCAATTATCACTGATAGTGCGCACTATATAATGAAATACTGAATTGGCAATCATACAACGAGGTGTCTATGTCAAATATTCTAGAGAAACAAGGCACAGCCCACGGAGCTTTGATTTTTCTATGGGTGTTAGTTTTGCGGGCTGAGATTGTTGTACCTTGTATCATAGAGGATTAGAGGGCACAATACTCAGATGCTTCTAGTAAGTGCCAATGACAAAGGATCATACGGTATTTGGCAATCAACTCCAAGGATGCCCTAATCATCTTGTTGTCGAATTGTAATGCTTGTCATCAAACTGGGATATTTACTATCATGCATTTCCATGTATTTTGGTCTAAGGAGTTCACTTCCCCCTGCAAATTGGTAAATAATATGCTCCAGCACTCCGATTATTCCCTGCAGGACAAGATGAACTGCTTGGAGTTGCGAGCAATCATCTATCGCAGATTTCTGTTTGTTCTGATGAATAAATAAATAAATAAATAAATAAAGTATATATACAAGCCCAAGTATATGTCTATAAACGTTCTCGGTCTATCAATGCAAATCACCTCTCGTCATTAACTTCAATCGGATGTTCAACCCTATCATCTTCACCTTCCTTCAACCCCGCCGACACCTTCTCCACCAAGTCAAGTAAATAGACCCGCCTCATGGAAATCTCTTTATCTAATCGATATCCCGTACCCTCTAGTTCCTGTAACGAACATTCATACCATCGCGTATATTCACCATCAATATCACGAACAATATTCAAAACCCGTTGATATTTTGACTGTCCCGTCACATTCTTATACTTCCACAATGTCGCTTCAAATGCTTGGAAAATCTCCATCATCATCAGATGTTGAATTTGCATCAATCCCACCAGCCCAGAAGGTGATTGTTTCTCGGCGGTTTCATTGATAGATTTTCTTAACATATCGTTAAATTCGTGAATGGATACTCGACCGGCGTTTACGAGTTTGGTAATGGTTTGTTGCGTATCTTGCAGACTGGAAGTTGTAGGTCCACTATTGCCAATCATTGTCATTGTGAATCTTAATAACTCGTCAATGGTCCAATCGGAAATTTCTTGACTTTTGGATTGTTTGATGAAGGCTTGGTATACTTGTCTATATAATGTGGCCTTCATAGGAAGTTTGGCATGATCGGTGATAATTTTGATTATGAGTTTAAGTCGCGTGAATGAAGTTTCTTCATGGTTACAATAATATTGCAACAATGCGTCAAATGTTTTCCAAGTCGGAGTAAACTTATAGGTTATTACATCATCATTGGTAATGAATTTTAAGTTACGATAAATCGTCGACCATTGGAGATGAACTCTCGTATCTTCAAATTTCGTCTGCTTGGCAACATCCACCTCGTGATAGTCATTCTGCTCTTGTTCTTTTTCTTCTTCTTGTTCAACTCTGGTGAAATATGCTTCCTTGAGTAATGATTCCGCATACCCTACTTTCCCCATTTGCACTAACATTATAATCACATAGTTCACCAATGCTTGATTAACAAATCGTGAACTTTGGGTGAGATAATCCAATACCCGGGAAAGATATTGTCCATTTTCTGGATTATCAAGATGACTTGAGAAATACTCTAATAATAGAATCCCTGTCCCAGCATTAATTTTCAATTGAGTAAGATCATCTGATAAGATCTCATTGGACTCGGAGCTGGTCTTTAGTAAATCCTTGAGCACTTCCCATTGATTGTGCCTCACTGCATGGAAAAGCAAAATACGAAACGCGTTCCTGTCTAATTCGTTGGGATCATCTTTCCCCAATGATTTCATAAGCTCTTTATATGTGATACGGTTAAACACGGGATATTGTTCTAGTTCATGTTGGTGATGATGATGTTGTTTTTGCTGTTGTTCTTGTTGTTCTTGATGAGTCCTTTGGGGTTGTCTTATTTTCTGATGATAAAGATCAACGATTTCCTTTCGATCTCGATAAAATGATAAATACATTAGTCTATTTTGTTCTGATGGAGTTAAGGGTAAATTAGCCAATTTGATATCAGTTAAGATTTTAGTACATTGTGATATGTATTCTTGTTGTTTGTGAATGGCAAGTGATAAATCGTTCATCATGAATGGTTTTCGCTTATTCTGTATCAGCTTTTGATAGATTGATTCCGAGATATTGAAGGTATCTGAATTAAGGACAAAGTTATCAAGCAATGTGTTTAAATCATCTGCTGACATGTATAGTGGAGCTGGGAAAGGTAATTGAATATATCGTTTAAACAACCGATGAGTGTTTGGTTTCTGATACTTTTGAGAATTACTTACAATATGGAAATCTTTAGTATCGGATGAAAACAAGACATTGGAAGCGTCTGGCCTAGGATACAATTCCTTTACAAAGTTTTGATATTCACGAGTAGGCCTTAGTCTATTTCGTTCCTGTAATTCTCGACGCTTGTTTAATATTTCACTGTGTTCCAGTTGTTTTATAATCTTCACCTTAGACATTCTGTCAAATATTGCCTGCCTCACGTCATAAGGATTCGAGATATGTCGGAGATTTAGTTTATCGACGAGGTAATCATAGTGAGTGTCGATTAATAAATCTATACCTTTCAATATCGATCCACTATTATTTGATTGTTCCGATTTGATTCGGTGGATAAAATTTTCAATTGCGATGTTTAGTGATGGCAGGAATTTTATTGGCTTTAACGCTATTTGCTTTGTCGGTGATAGTCCTATTTGTGAGCTATATCTTCGTATAAAGTTCATTTTCCATGGTTTCTCTTGTAATGTGTATATTTCATATATGTGATGGGATGTTTTCACCAACAAAGTCCTTCATCTCCATATTGCTTATATTTTTTTTTTGGCTGTACCAGTCTCACTAACAAACACTAAACTGGATGAAAATAAAAAAATTTTCAATGAAGAACGACAAGTTGACTACTTGATAATAGAAGACACCCCAACAGCAATGAAGTTCCAAACAAAACCAACTCGTGTTGTCGAATACGCATCCCATTTCGTCAAGAAGGGTGTCCTCAAGAATGCACCAGTATGGTTAGATGTTGTTGCTCGTCATCCACCAACCATTAACCTCACCAGAACTCCACGTATGTTCACCGACAAGACCCAAAAGCCTGATCCAGCAACTGAATTAGCTCAAAAGCAACGCAGAGATGAACTTGAAAATGGGTTATATAAAAGTAGAACTACCAAAAGCGAAAGGGTTGCTAAGCATAGTGATGTTCATCGTGTTCCAAAGTTGGAATTTTTTGAAGATCAATTAAGAGATGTATTCTATCATCACCATCCTTGGGAATTAGCTCGTCCAAAGAGTTTGATTGAAACCGGTAGTGCTAATAATAAGGCTAACTGGTCACGTTTGTTACAATTGGACCAACCATTAGATGGAGAATGTGTTGTTCAAAGAACAATTTATATTTTAAGAAACGAAACCAAAGAAGATGGAAGTAAATATTCAATGTTCGAAGCATACGATAAAGCAAGATTTGAATATTATAGATTGAGAATGCGAGAAGAAATGGAAAGTCACGTTGCCAGAGAAGAATCAACCATGTATGGTGGTATACACGTCAGTTCGCTCACAGAAACCGGGCTTAAACATGAACAAAAAGCAATTAATAGATGGGGTGCTGTTGCCAAACAAAAGAGTGATGCTTGGCTTGCAAGTAGGTCGTCATCTAGTGCACCTCGTGGTAGTGTGGTTGAAGACGGTGACAGCTCAAGTTCCATGTTTGAAGCATTGTTAGATGGTGATTTTGGTGAGGTTTTTGATGCTCAACCAGAAGGAAAGAAATAGAAAAGGACAATCGGGAATGAATAGACTTGTATGTCCATGTAAATAGGAAATTCTTGAATATTGTTCAATATAATATATCACAAGTATAACAAAATTGGAAAATGTATTTAATGCCAAAAAGAAACTAACCTATAAATATACAACGAACTAAGACAACCCTTTGTCTCTCCCTTCTCTCGCCTTGTTTTAAAATTATAAATAATATTATCTCGTTATCTCATCTAATGGTGTTCTTCATGATGATGATCCTTCTTCATAAACATTTGTTCATAGGCACAGTAGGCAGCAAATATAACAACGGCAGAGCCGAAACCTGGTAATGATCCTTTGAAACGGTTCACACGACTGAATTGACCTTCATATCTCCATGCGTCTCTCTTTGCCCAAGGGTTGTGTGCCATGTTGTTTTCTATGTGTATTTGATTGATAGTCCAAATGTATTGAAGGTGGTTAGATGTCTGGAATTTTTGAGTGGTTAAGTTTTTTTTGTTGATGATTTTTTCATTCACTGTGATTGGGCGATGTTGCAAAAAGCAACCCACTGGTCTTACCTGAGTGGTTTACCAGTGAAATACTACCAGCACAAGAGAGTAAGGGATATTAGGACAATAATAGAATGGTTCTAATGTTACAGTAACAAAGTATGTTATGTATGTATACTAACTAGAAGATCCACCTCTCCTAAGGACCGAGAAATACCTTTCAACGGGTTGAAATTTCTACGTAAAGTGTAAGGCACCAATTATTATTGAGGCCAGACTGATGACAGCCAGGAGATCAACGTAAAATGATACTTACCACCACCACATCACATTCCTTTGACTTCTTTCAATTACACCTGTTGTTTGGTATTACTGATTTGTGTCATACTATTAGCGCTACCAACTTATCCCCATATATTCAAATGGCATCAAATTGTTGAAGTGGCTTGAAGAAAATTATATTTCTCAAACCTGCAATGATAAGGCACCACGGCATTCTGTTGTTGTCAAAATTTAATATAAAACGCTTGTACAATCCATTGGTTGTCATAAGATACTATAACACTTTAAGAACAAATACAAGACTGGCCATGGAAGTGATAAAACCACATCGTCCTACTCATTCCCCAGAGATTGATCCATCTACCTTATCCAACTATACTCATTTTGCAGTCAATAATACCAAATTACATTTTGATGTTTCCTTTGATAAAAAGATTGTCATTGGTACTGTTGAATTTGATTTAACAAAGAAAACTGAAGTTGAGAATGTCGAGTTAGACACTTCCTATTTAACAATTGATAAAGTTGAAATTAATGCCATTCAGATTACCAACTTCATCTTGCATGAACGCCATGAGCAATTAGGTTCAAAATTGACAATCCCAATACCAGCTTCTTCCACAAGCACCTTCAACTTAGCAATCAATTTTCAAACAACTGAAAAATGTACAGCCTTGCAATTCTTAGACAAAGAAGCAACTGATGGTAAGAATGCGCCATATCTTTTTTGTCAATGTCAAGCGATCCATGCCAGAAGTTTGTTTCCTTGCTTTGATACACCTGCGCTTAAATCAACCTATACCTTATCTGCTACTTCTCCATTACCTACGTTGATGTCTGGTCGTCCATTGCCCAAACACGATAACAATTATTATTTTATCCAGCCAGTTCCTATTCCATCATACCTCATTTCGATTGATTCTGGGGATATCGTCAGTGCCCCAGTGGGTCCAAGATCAGATGTCTATTCTGAGCCATGTAAGATCAAGGATTGCCAATGGGAATTTGAGCAAGACATGGAAAACTTCATTCAAATTGCAGAAAAGTTGATTTTTGAGTATGAATGGTTAAGATTTGATTCGTTGATTTTACCTTCTAGTTTCCCCTATGGAGGTATGGAAATTCCTAATTTGTGTCAGTTGACCCCAACTTTGATTTGTAAGGACCGGTCTCAAGTCAGTGTTGTTGCTCATGAATTGGCACATTCATGGTCAGGAAATTTGGTAACCAATTGTTCATGGGAACATTTTTGGTTGAATGAAGGTTGGACCGTCTATTTGGAAAGAAGAATTCTTGAAGGAATCGCCATTGCTGAAGCAAAACAACGTGGATGGGAAAATCCTGAACAGTATGGAGAACGCGTGAGACAATTTAATGCGATAATCGGATGGAATGATTTGGAAAATAATCTTAAAGCAATGGGTGATGATGTTGACAAATATTCCACATTAGTGCAAGACTTGAAAAAGGGTGAAGATCCAGATGATGCATTTTCCACTGTTCCTTACGAAAAGGGGTTCAATTTATTATTCCACATTGAAAAGAAAGTTGGTGGTAAGAAGGTATTTGATAAATTTATTCCTTACTATTTCAAGAAATTCAGATACAATTCTTTGGATACGTATCAGTTTATTGATACCTTGTATGACTTCTTTAGTGATAAGACCAAAGAATTGGATTCCATAGATTGG
>JAKUCC010000165.1:0-19915 GCA_030563365.1 Hemisphaericaspora xylanilytica | reverse complement strand
GTGGGTGGTTGGGTGGGGGAGGGAGAGGGGGTTCCACTCTTGAATTTTTCACTGTGAGTGTCACTTCTCCTTGTATATATAAAAAGCAATAGCCTTACTTTTTCTTCTTCTTCTTCTTTCTTTTACTTCCCTTCTTCTTCTTCTTACTCTTCTTCTTCTATTAACCAAAGATTACCAAATGTTGAGATCTAGTACCCGTACTGCAATTCGTGTTGCTTCCAGAACCACCAAATCAATCACCCCAACTGTACTCCGTACTGCTCTTCCCAAGCAATACCAATTGACTTCAATCAGAAGTGTTGCCCAATTGGCCCACGTCAAATCACCACCAAACCTCCAAAACGAACCAGTTAGAGACTTTGGTTTCAAGGATACCAAAGACTGGGATCTTTTACGTGCTTCCATCACTAAATTCACCGATGAAGGTGCCCTTCGTGTCCCATTAGTCATCAATGGTAAAAAGGTTTATCGCGAATCTACCAGACCACAAGTCAACCCAGCAAAACACGCACAAGTATTGGCTGATGTTTCTCAAGCTACTAGTGAAGACATTTTAAGTGCAATTGAAAGTGCTAAAGCCGCCAAGGCAAAGTGGGCCGCTACTTCTTGGACCGATAGAGCTGCTATCTTTTTGAAGGCAGCTGATTTGATTTCTACTAAATATAGATATGATATGTTGGCTGCCACCATGTTGGGTCAAGGTAAGAATGTTTATCAAGCAGAAATTGATTGCGTTGCTGAATTGATTGATTTCTTCAAGTTTAATGTTAAATACGCCGAAGAAATGTATGGTCAACAACCATTACAAACTGCTCCTGGTGTTTGGAACAGAGCTGAATATAGACCTTTGGAAGGGTTTGTTTATGCCGTTACTCCATTTAATTTCACTGCCATTGCTGCTAATTTGGTTGGTGCTCCAGCATTGATGGGTAACACCGTTGTTTGGAAACCATCTGCCACTGCTGCTTTATCAAACTACTTGTTGTTGACCATTTTGGAAGAAGCAGGATTACCAGCTGGTGTTATTAACTTTATCCCTGGTGATCCAGTTGAAGTTACTGATTTGGTTCTTAATGATAAAGAATTTGCCGCATTACACTTCACTGGTTCTACTGATGTTTTCAAGAGTTTGTACTCCAAGATTAGTAACAATGTTGCTGCTGACAAGTATCGTGACTTCCCAAGAATTGTTGGTGAAACCGGTGGTAAGAACTTCCACTTGATTCATCCATCTGCATCGATTCATCATGCTGCTTTATCCACCATTAGAGGAGCATTTGAATACCAAGGTCAAAAATGTTCAGCCACTTCCAGATTATACGTTCCTGAATCCATCTGGCCAGAATTTAAACAAAAGTTGGTTGACAGTGTTGAAAAGATCACCATTGGAAACACTTCTGAACCAGAACAATTGAACAGCTTTATGGGTCCAGTTATTCATGAACAATCATTTAACAAGTTGAAACAAGCCCTTGATAACGCCAAGACTGATCCAGAATTGGAAATCATTGCTGGTGGTTCTTATGATTCTTCCAATGGGTACTATATCCAACCAACCATTATCCAAACCACCAACCCAGAACATGAATACTTGACCAAGGAATTCTTTGGTCCTGTGTTGACCACTTATGTCTATCCTGACTCTCAATATGAAAAGATTATTGAAGCCGTTGATGGTGCTACTAAGTATGGGTTAACCGGGTCTATTTTCGCTAGAGACCGTGGTGCGATTAGAACTGCTGAAGAAAAGTTGAGATATGCTGCTGGTAACTTTTACATTAATGATAAGTCTACTGGTGCTGTTGTTGGACAACAATGGTTTGGTGGGGCCAGAGCTTCTGGTACTAATGATAAGGCTGGTAGTGGTAATATCTTGTCAAGATTTGTTTCCATTAGAAACATCAAGGAAAACTTTTATGAATTGACTGGATTTAAGTATCCTTCCAACTACAAGTGATTGTCACTCTAACCACCCACCCCTGGTTCTCTTATTTAATAATCATTTTTTCAATTCTATAATGTGTATATAAGTTATGTTTAAACAATTACAAGGTTATTATCGTTAATCATTAAAAGCTATAAACATAAAAACACATAAAGCTCCTCCTTCTCCTTCTCCTTCTCCTCCCCTTACAATTAATTACAAATTTGCAAGCCTTACGTTTTATTCTACCTCTTTCCATAATATCCACCCATTGGTGGTGGCGGGGGCGCCACTGGAGTCATCCTATTTGGAACATTAACCACCCTTCCCAACCCAGCACACACGGGACACAACTCCATATCCAACAAAAACCGAACCATGCCTGACCCCCTACACCTCCCACACAAATATCCCCCCAATCTCGGATCTCCGGGGGGCACCCTCACCGGCGGACCCATCACCGGACCACCACCCATGGGCGGCGCCGGCACGGCCACAAACGTGGTACTCCCAAAATACGTCGGTTGAAACACCGACGACACGGCGCTATAGGTATTCCTAGGGCTAAATAAGTCCCAGCAGTCTTTACACGTCGCCCCACCCTTTTTGGGTTTATATCCGGTATTATTACATTTTTTGCAATAGTAATTGCGCGGGTATTGGAATGGGAGGTTGGGGTTGGGGTTATAGGCGTGGGTCTTCAAGTAGAATTTATCCCAGCAATGTCGACACACTTCGCCGTTTTTGAGTTTGTATCCCGTGTTTTTACATTTTTGACAAAGGTATCCCTTGGGGAAACTGAATGGTAAATTGGTGTTTCCGGTGTATAGGTTGGCGGTTGGGGTTGGGTTGGTGGTTGTGGAGGAGGAGGAAGATGAAGGTCGTGGGGGTTGTGGCGGGCGTGGTGGTGCGGGTGGTCTTTGGGTTGTATAAGAATTGGGTGGAGGTGCATTTAGGGGTCTCCTTGGTGGTTGGGGTGGAGGTATCGGTTGGGGGGTGGGGGCGTAGCTACCCCCCGTGCTGGTTGCTTCTGCGTAAGATGGTGGTGGTTCTGCTGGTGTAAGGTCGTCGTCTTCGTTTTGGTATTGTCCCTTAGACATTGCATGTACAATTGTAATGATATGATACTATCAATTGGAAATGTGGTTGACGAGTGGGTTTTATTTTAGTTGGCTGATGCAGTGTGAATGGTTGAGTTTATTTAAAAAAAAATGATGGCAAGTGATACCGAGGTAGCCTGAACTGGAGGGAAATCTTCAGATGGAGGATCACCTCGGTGCTACCAATTGAAACTCTCTTGGAGGAATCATTTTGTATATGTATACCTACCTGTACCTTATAAGATAGTTACTACAATGCTCCTGTTATTTAGAGTTGGTACTATAGCATAATCTTGTTAATACATTGATATATTGAATGGATGGGTTAATTGGGGGAGGTGAAAAAAAAACACAAGAAACAAGAAGCACACACAAACAGACAGACAGACAGACAGACAGACAGACAGACAGTTAATTAACAAATTTAATAATAACAAGAAAAAATAAAACATATAGTAGACACACTGGGCTATATATAATTATATACTACAAATATCAAGTACTACTACTTCTACTAATACTACTACTACTAATAGTACTAATACTAATAAGGCTACCACCCGAGGGAACTAATAGACAGACTACAAACAATTCACGATGATTTGGTTATCAGAAAGACAAAGTATGTATACGACATATCACACCCACCCACACCAATTGAATCAAAATACTAACAATCTTCATTTCTTTAGAATTCGGAGTTGGATTCACAGCAGGAGGAATATTCTTCTTTCTATTCGGGATAATCACCTTCTTCGACTCGGGGTTCTTAGCCCTTGGCAATATTCTCTTCATCATTGGATTAATCCTAATCATTGGTCCTCAACGTACCGTTTCCTTCTTCACCCGTCCTACCACAATAAGAGGATCGATTTGCTTTGGCGTTGGTGTATTGTTAATATTGATGAAATGGGCATTTGTTGGGTTCATATTGGAAAGTTTTGGAATATTGGGATTATTTGGTGATTTCTTTGGTACCATTGTTCAATTCTTACGGTCAATTCCATATATTGGTGATGTGTTGAGTAGTCCAATTATTGCCCCTACAATTGATAGATTGGCTGGTATTAGTGATACCTTGCCTGTTTGAGAAGAGGGAAAGAGGGAAAGAGGGAAGAACGCAAGAAGGAGAGTTTGTACCATAGACAATTATATGTGTATATTTAATGGTGTGTGATTATTATTAATTATAATTTGTTACTTAGAGATTTAATATAACCATAGTTAATCAACCCATCTAATATCGTCAATGTGGCTTCACAATACAGGAATACATAGTTTATATCAACCTTCAGTAAAAGCTCCATTTGCAAAATACTATCCTGTTTCAAGTTTATTATTATTACCTTTGGTTCTTGTTGGTGAACAATTGTATGAGTTAATTTACCATCCCCCAGTAAATTCAACTGACTAATCAATGATGGGATCCAAAGAACCGAGGAAACTAGCCTTCTATTACGACACTTTAGTCCCATTAAATTTGAATTGATTAAATAATTGAGATTTCTATTAACTCCGAGGGGTTTGTCATTATTCCCACAATCTATTATTATACCATTTGGATGACGTACATGCGATAAAACACTGCGAATTAGATCAACTTGAGTACCTAGTCTCGGATGGTAAGACGTAAATGTCACTTTATGACAGTTCAATAGTATACTACGTAACTTGTGTATTATCAATGAAGGATGATAAATATACCCACAATAATTATCAATTCCTACAGAAGTAATCATGTGTTGAGTATGTAACGGTCGATCATAATTGGGTTGAGTATTTACTACTCCCATAGTGATTTCATTCAATGGTATTAGACATTGTTCCATAATTAAGTTATTGATAACATCATTCATTCTAGTTTGTTCATTCATCGGTATTGCCGTTGTTGTTGCACACCATGGTTGGAAATCTTCAATGCCATGGTGGTATTCGATTATTATAATTTGGAAATTGGTTAGTTTAGGTTGATAATATAAGTAGATGGTGTATGCTAGTATATATGTGATGAATGGTGATGGGTGACGGATGATAAAGATTGGCATTGTGTAAACAGCATTATGGTTGTTTAGTTTGTCATGTTAATTGGTGGATATCTCATTGGATCATCACATATTTTTTTGGTTGACGGTTTAAGTGTGGATGTTGTGTGTTAGTTGGTGTACCAAAATGGAGTTGGTCAATATATTTAACAAATGATGAGACAGATCAATAATCTAGTAGTTGAGTTCTATCTTCATTGATGATTTAATCACTTAATGAATTTCAAACTCACTTACATAAGCATATAGTACCATTCTTCAAATTAATGAGTTTATTGGTTAGTCTTTATCGCATTTGAGAGACCAACATAACTTATTGGGTTGTAACAATACAACAGCTTGTATCTGATGATATCAACAGGCATTGTTTGCGTTGGTGCCTAACTAATCTAACTTTATTTCATAGATTGCATGATGTCTACATTCAATCAATTGCCTCTCTTCATTGATGTTGGTGCTTCTCTTATTCTGTTGATTTATTTTTGGTTGCAAAATTCACCAAACTGTTTTCGTTCTTTTCAATTGCACAATTAGTATTCACCATCAACAACAACACAATTGCACCATCTAAACTATTAAGACTTACGTTAATAACAAGGTTTCAATTATATTCCTTTTTAGTTACACAACCCTCGTATTAAAGATGATTGGATCTTGCAACTACGCATAATCACTTATGTCAGGGAGACAATGATCGCTCGTAGTTTGCTTAGACCAACCTCATTTTGCATAAGCGAGAAACACAGAGAGAGACAGACAGACAGACAAGACACTTCCAGAACCCCAACTAAGCCCCACTGATCTAAGGTTTTCCTTCGATGTGCCTCTTGCTTAATTTTGAAACTCCTAAACCGCTCTATTCCAAGACGAGTTTACTCTAAACACTTACATCTTTTTGCATCAATTATCCCGATACTTAGATACATAACCATATACATACTATATCCCTCGCAAACTCCTTTTCTAGTTGCAAACAACCCAGCTAAATGCTTAAAATAACCCGAAATATCAACAAGACAGGACCACCACGGTGGTTTTACCCACATCAAGCAAGTCCGTGATAGTTTAGTGGCTAGAATTACCGTTTGTCGCATGGTAGACCGGGGTTCAATTCCCCGTCGCGGAGCATTTTCATTGCGCAAATGGTTTAGTGGTAAAATCCAACGTTGCCATCGTTGGGCCCCCGGTTCGATTCCGGGTTTGCGCAATTCTTTTTGCATTATCTGTTGGTTGGTTGAAAGGTAGAACTGTGAAGGGTTCTACATCCTTTTTTAATTGAAGGTAGGTCGAATCGGAGAAGAAGTCCGATGGAATTCTTTGGTAATTGCAGGTTGCAGCTGCAAAGGGGCGTTAAAAATAATTTTAATTTCTTTTTCCATGTAGTGTGTATGTAATATTATATAGTACTATATTATATTATAATATATTATATAATATTATATAGTATTATCTATGTAATAGATAAAATAATAAACAGGATAAGAAAATAAATAAGCGTCTGTGCAGATTTGACTTATTTTTTGACTTGCAGCTTTTCCCCCCCGAAGAAAATATTACTACACCACTTGCATACCCCGACCAGACTTCCACAATATGCTAGGATACAGACAGGAATATATAAAGAATTCTATTCAAAAAACCACAAAACAAAACAGATCAAATCAAGCATGAGGTGGTCACTTGCAGGTATCACATAAAAACCGATAAAGGGAAATCAAAAATACTACACCCATAAACAATAGTACAGAGATTCAAAGAAAAATAAAAAGGAAAAGTGACAATCTGTCGTTGGCTACATTTTTCATTTTATGTAACTTATACCACTCGTCATTGTCTCTGCATGACAGGTGAATATCTTATCCGAGGTTCGTTATGCAGCCACCCGCCATGATTTTCAAACCACACGGTTACTTCTCTGCCGTGAATGGAAAGGAGATTGATGATGTCAACAAAAAAAAGGCAAGAACATATTGTTGATGCCTTTCAACAAAACGCCTTCTTTGATTTTACTGGATTGGGATAAATAAGACCTATTTATCTTGGTCATGACAGATGCCAAGGGTATTATTACTGTACATCTAGTAGTAAAAGAGAGAGATATATTTATAGAGTCAGAGAGATTAAGAATAAAGGCAAAGATTTTTTTATTTTTTTTTATTTTTTTTCTCGTTCAACCGTTTTGTCAAATACACGACCCCATTGGCAAAATTTCAAAAAATTTTTTTTTTTTTGGTTTGTTAACAAAACTTTCAAGCCAGTCACTTTGTGTAAGTTCACTCATCATCTACTCTTATCCCAGTTACTTGGTAATATGTATTGCACCATAGTCAAAGGATCGTAATCAACGAGAGCTTGACACATAACTCACACACACTTGCACCCCGCGACATGTCGAAGCCCAATAGAAGGAAAGAAATCAAGGAAAAACAGGAACTACAGGCTAGATTCCAATTTTCACTCGCCCAAAGTAATAAAATGGCCATGAATTGGTTAAACCCATTCACCAGTGACAGCACCACCGCCCCTATCACTGACAATGAATCAGAGTCGTCATTTAACGATATGTACATCATCCCACAAGGAGCGGGATTGAACGCACTTGCGAGAAGTGACATACCCAAGATTGGTGATTTTATAAATGCAAACGAAATCAAAAAACCATCACCCACCGCAAAAGAGTCTAAAGGTGTGACGCCCACTTCAAAACCCATGCTTGCATTGATGAACAAAATGAGAAACAGTCTGAGGAAGAATATAGCTACCAAACACGAGAACCACCATAGGGGACAAACGCCGAAATATAAACAATTGACGAAATCATTGGTGGAGAAGAAGAAGGAGGTGGAGAAGGATGAGGAGGATGATTCTGAAGATGAGGATACCAAGATGATACGATCGAGGGGTGTAAAGAAGACGAGTAATATTATGTTTGGGAATAAATCAAAGAAAGGAATCAGGCCGTTTTAAGAATAGTTCAAGAGCAAACAATCATAGAGATGAAAGGAATAGATAAATAGCGTAAATTAAGTAAAGGTATGTCCGGTTTATGCCACACATATATTTTAATCTATACAAAATAACGAGTCATCATCTGGAAATGGGGGCGTCTCCCCTCAAACGTACCCATCACTCTCTCTCACCTCCCCACACACACAAGTCGAAAAGTCATAAAAACATTAAAAAATTAATTATAAATACAATAATATTAAAACAAAACCTCATTCTCATTTTCAAAGCGTATTGTCAAAAAAAGACAATACCCATCTAGTCTATTGGCCTCTCTAGCTTAATTTCCGTCTCTTGCCTCTATTTTCAACCCCCGATGGACCAGTGGCATCACTTGGATAATTAATAATCGAACTAATCAACAATGGTTCCTTTGTCGACGAAGGGGTGGACGTAGCCGAACCACCCCCACCACCACTCCCACCACCACCACTGCCATCCAATAACGAATTCACCGTAACTTTGTTATTTCTCAACCTGGCATTCGATAAACTTGGGGAATTATTCACTCCATTCTCATTCAAAACGGGGGTATTACAATTCCGCAGAGGACTCAAACTTCTTCGTTTCATTCCATCGTGTGGTGATCCCACGGTATCATCATTATTACTCCCCGGTGACAGAAGGGTTGAATTGGTATTGGTTGATGACAGGTTGGAAACCATGGAAATCGAAGAAATCGGTGGTAGTGACATCACCGATTCAGAAGCCCAACTGGACAGTTTGCCCGACGATGGCGTTGTTAGTGATGAAGCAATTGATGATATCGATGATGATTTGTGAGAAAATATCGACCCCTTGGAAGATGATGCTTGTGAAGTGAATGAACCGGTACTTGATAATTTTGGTCGACTCGATTGCGATGGTTGTCGATTAGTGTTTGCTGTTAAGGACATATCAGTAATCACGGTAAGTTTTTGACTGCTGTTGCTGTTATTGTTGCTATTGGATGAATAGATCAGATTAGGCTTGCTTGGAATCTGCGAGTTTATCGACGAAACACCACTTGATATTGGTCGGTTTGTTTGAAAATCAGCGGGAATGCTTCTTGGTAAGGATTGGGGTCTGGGAGCAGCCATTGAATTCCCATTTGAATACATTGGTGCCATTGCACCATCTGGAGTACGATTATTACTAGCTCGAGGTAAATTATTGCGTAAATCAACCTTTGGAGATGACGACGATGACGCAAATACCGGAGTGGTGGTGGTTGTGCTGGTTACCGAAGGCAGATTCGGAGCCAATGGATCAAAAAACATTGATGGATTTCTTGGTCTATACGCACTAAGATTATTATTGTTATTGCCATCTTCCCAAATCTTTCTAAATTGCATACTGGGCATATATGTTTGCGGTTGACCCAGGGGAGATGATTGTTTTGTCATGTCACTCAGTGGGATGGATGGAACCAGAGAGGGTTGTTGGTGTTGATGTTGGTGTTGATGTTGTTGCTGCTGTTGTTTCTGCTGTTGCTGTTGCTGGTGTTGTTTCTGCTGTTGCTGGTGTTGTTGCTGTTGTTGTTGCAGTGCTGGGGGATTGTCATGTCTTGACTGAGGTACAGGCGAAGGACCAGGAGGCATTTGAGAATCAGACACCGGTGACGCATGTTCTGGACTGGTCGATCGCGTTTGGCCTCCAGTCGATTCATGAATCGAAACTGATAAAGGTGGTTGTAGACTTTGCATATGTTGCAACGGAGTTGGCTGTTGCTGCTTATATGTGACAAATTGTCGTTGTTGATGCGCTTCGCTTGCGCTTGTGGTAGATGTTGTTGATGCGGTTGGGGTGGACGTTGCTGAGGATGATATCGAGACTGGGGAGCCAGTGGAGGAAGCTGAGATATTCCATGCGAGGCCAATTGTTGTTGATCAATTGAATATTGATAGTATGGTTGCTGATATGCTTGAGGACCACCAACTGAATTAATTTGTTTTGGTGGAAATCCCCCTGGTGCTTGCACTTGACTTCTTGGGATTGGTTGCTGATAATACATATATGGTTGTGGTGTCACTGCCGTTGGAGTTGCATAGATTGGAATTGGATACGGCTGATTTCCATTTATTATATACTCTCCATTGTATGGCTGTGGTTGGTGTCGTTGATGGGCCTGGTATTGATGTTGTGGTTGTGGCTGTGATTGTTGATGAATGTGTTGTTGATGAAGTTGCACCTGATTAGCATTATAAGAATGATGGCGTAGATGTTCTCCATTATATGAATGTTTATTGGCATTCGAACTTGACCGTCTCTTGATATAAACCAATGATTGTTCATCCCCTTTTCTGAATTTCCCACTCGAATGCTTAAATTCCCACACTGGGGGAACATCCTTGTCGTTTCCAGAAGCACCTCCCACAACAGATGGATCACTCACTTTATGAAACCCATACATGTGCAATTGTCGAACAAAACTGGCAACATTGCCATGCTTAAAATATTGCGTCAAGCAATCAGCAAATTCCTTTCCCGGGTTCAAAGCAAACGTGTTTGCTTCAACATTGTTGGTTGACCACCAAATCAAATGCGATAATTTGGGATCACTCAACATGGTATATAGCTTATGGACAAATGCATTCTTCTTCACTCGTTCCTGCAGTTGATGCAGGTGATCTAGCGTCTTCTTGGTCATGTTGTATTATGTGCTTGATTGGTTGAATCCTGACAGAAGGCTACTGCTTGGGGTGGTGGTGTTTTGCAGCTTGACAAAATGTCTCTCTCTATACGTCTGGCTTTGTGCGGAGATTTAGAATGTCGCAAGTGAGTTCAGGGTTACGTTTGACTATTACGTTCACAGTGCAAATATCAATAACTTGGTTGACGCTAACAAGGATGGGAAGGGAAGGGAAGGGAAGGGAGGGGGGGGAAACAATTGCATATAAATATATAAGATGAGATTTGTGGTGCCAGTCGTGAAGTAGAAGGGAAAACAATCTTTCTATTTAAATCAGTTTGTGAATTTGTCGTCTGAAAAATATTTCCGATATTTTTTTTTTTTTTTTTTTACATAAAATTATTATTATCTAATTATTTTATTTTTTTACTGTAAAATATTTTTTAATGTATTATTTTTTTAGGGTTATTTCAAAAGGAATAAAAAAATATAATGAACAGACTTCTTGAAATCCAATAAAAAATATTTCTTGTTGATGTGGATAATATTTTTTCCCTGTTTATTTTATTCTCCTTCTCTTTAGTAGAAAAAAAAATGGTTTATTCTTCTGTTGGGAAACAATAGTCAAGATTGGACTAGATTGAACTTTGTGATTACCTCTGAATAGGATAAAGGCTTCCACCGAATACGCACAGGTTTGATTATTTTATTTTGATTGGGTTTTCTGCTTCCTAAAAGAAATAGAAAAAAATAGCCCAATAAAATATTATATTTTCTATACAAGTTTACTTATTTTTTTTTTTTTTTTGGTCTCCTCTATTAACTGTTATTTTTTTATTTTGTTCCCTTTATGTCTTTCTCTTTCTCTTGGAACAATACTTGTTTTACAAACTAAGTTAAGGGGACCCAATAGTTGCAAGGGAAACTTGATAATGGCTTACACTATGAATACAAGTCACACGTTCTCTTGATGCTGTGCGATGTTCTGAAAACTGGTTTTCCTGGTTTGTTTGTGTGGTCGAAGGTTGCAATCGTTCTTCCTTCTCTTTCCAGGAGTATTTGGTAGTCGAGTTACAATGACAACTTCTCTACTAGAATGATAATCAGCTAAGTTGCGGTGTGTGACACTGGAAAGTACAGTCATACTGAGGTTACCAAAGTGGTTTTAGAGTGAAATAAGGAAAGTGAAGGGGTCTTTTAGTCGTCTCTGACCAACGGGTAAAGATTAGCTATTATTTCTTGCTCAGTCAAACTACGAAGGACTTTTCAAAGTAAGAGAGGAATATATACACATGTCAATACCCAAGTTAAAGCATACCATTGTCTCAGTATAATTCACACACACCACATAATAGTGCCAATTTGCCTGTTCCTTCATTTTTTTTTTATTTTTATTTTAATTTTAATTTCCACATCATCACATATTATTTCTGTTATATAATATTGGCCAAAAAAATAATAGTAATAATAATAATAAAAATATTATTATTATTACTTTACTAACAAAACAATGAAAATACTAAACAAGAAAAAATAAAAAATGCTTCAATATTAGGTTGGCAATATCCTGAACCAAAAAAATATTTGGGGATAGTCATATTTTTTAGGATTGAAAAATATTTTTTATCATCTTATTTTAGAACCAGCATTTAAATAATATTTTTTTGTTTTGTTTTGATGCATAGTTTACTTTTGTTGTCAAGGAACAACCCTTAAAAATAATCTCTCGACAAAAATTGCTTGAAGACACGCTTGCCAGAGAGAGCGTAAGGGAAGGATGGAGAGTGTGACAGCTTGTACCTCTATTCATGATTCACAAAATGATCGGATAATAAAGGTACAAGAAGGGACGTGAAAATTGGAAATGGGTATTGTTAGTACAGTACGTAACGGGGGCACATGTGCATGTGTGTTTGTACCTTTGTCTGTGTGAGTTTGGCGAATCAATAAACCGTTGATAAGAAATACTCCCAATTCTGCTTCTGTCTTCCCTTTCCATTGCGCAATTGAACAAAACCAAGAAAGGCATTCATGAATCATAGGCATAATTACGAGAAACAATGAGCTCATTCGGAAGAGAGACACAGGGAGAGAGAGGCAGAGAGAAACAGAAGGTAGACAGAAGAAGGAAATGGGAAGTGCAAGTGTAAATAGAAGAAAGTAGAACGAACAAGAAGGAAGAAGAAAAATCAACCCATTCAGTACAATAGGCATTCTATTTTCGATGTTTCCAAATGTAGAGAAGAGGAAACAGAAGCCAAATGACAAAGAACAACCTGTGTCTATCTATGTATCATTTGCAGGTTGATTCTTCTCTGGTTATACTCTGTAGCCTTCACTATACCTTCTACCCGCTGTCGTTCGTTTTTTTGAGTTTATGGGGCATCGCATCGTGCCATTCTCTCCGGAATATCTTCTTTGGTTAGCTTGGTACGGCAACTGCAAAATAATTTCGGATTCACTTCCGTTTGCAATCACTTTCCTTAAACTATCTGAATTGTTTCTCTTTTGTATTTCGTGTCTTTGATATCATTCGTCAAAAGACCACAAAACAAAGAAGAACAACCAATTTGGGTGGGAAATTGAAAGATGGCAAGAAATCCCGCTATCATCACTCATCCTATTTTGATGGTCAAAGCGCATTCAAGGCAAAGAAAATAAAGGAAGATTAGATTTCTGTTAATGCATTGATTTGCATTGATTAGCCTTCTATCACAGGGAGTGCATTCGTTGTAGTGTCCCAGTAAAACGTCTAATAGTTAAATATGAACATGATTAGACACACAAGAAAACCACCACCAACAACAAACATGCCTCCAAAATCTGATACCAGCAGGTACAAAAAGGCTAAGAAATTAACAACAACCATTCCATCTATGTCTTGTCCAATTGTTGGGTAGACCAACCAGTGGCAGAATTTTGTGACTTTTCATATCGATTTCGCCGTTCATACTCAGTTTCGGTTTTTTTTTACAACACCCTATAAAGCCAGTCTACTTTAGGCGTTTGTGTGTCCTGGGCCACTCATGGATCTTATTATTGATGACTGGCACACATTTTACCCAACACAAGCCAACCTCAAATGGTTTGTGATTGTAAAATTCTTGGATAACGAGGGGACCGTGGTTGTGGAATGGGACTCGTATATCGATCAAAAAGGTTGTTTTTGTATTTTCTGCTTATGGGGTGGCAGGACATGAGGATGGATGCGTCACTCCCCACAATTACATGCTGCATCCACTTTTTCTTGTTTGTCTTGAGGGATGTAATTTACGGTAGGAAGGAGCCGGTGATTGCTTGGCAAATATGGTCAAATAAAGTTATTTATAGATCCAGTTGAACCCTCGGGTATTCCACAAGACAGCACACGTCCAATAGAAGCAAGGGCCAATGTCGGACGCAAGAGAAGAAGAACGACGTAGAAGAAGAATAATTAAGCAAACCCAAGTGGTTGTCGACAATTCAAGAAACTTGACTCATGTTTTGTGCAACACAGCAAGAAATATTCCACCTAAGATATGCATCCGTCAATTGACCTGGGTTTCTTCTCATGTCGACTTTGGGTTTTGCTTACTTTTACAAAGTTTCTATTATCTCAAGTCAAATGTCGGTGTAAAATCAGAACAGCATCGCCTCGTTTCAATCGGGTGGCGGCATAATTGCCAAGTAGATTCAATCGTATAATCAAGAAAACTCAAAGTCTATCTCACCCATGCAGGTTAAGCTTTCTAGTAGTTAAAGTTTTGCCATGCATGTGTGTTCCCTATTTCTGCAAAATAAAAAAATTGGCTCATACATATCTCACCATGTTGTATATGGGTAAGGGCTGAAGCAAGGACCTGCAACAAAGCTCCGTCGCTAACCTTCTTTTGGGTGACGCACATGTGAAACCGGGTTGGAATCTGAATCCTATTCTCTTTAGGATTTGATAGACGACCCCCAGATCTCTCCATCAGTCAAAACAAAGGCAAACCATAGAGGCATCCTCGGTATTCTATTCGGTTAGTAGTTTTGACCATCTGAACTATGTCGCATTAACCAACATCTCACAAAGAACAAATCATACACATCGATTGCAATACATAAATCAGATAGTGCACACTTTTAGATGAAATTGTCAAATAACTTCAAAGTTTGAAAAACATAACGAGTTGAAAGCGTGTCATTTTGAAATTAAGATTTACCATTACTTGGCGCCACTTCTGAAATGGACTCCGTAAAATCTTGCTGGGCAAAGACCACCAAGAAACAAAACCAAGAGGAGAGAAGGGGTTTCTCTTGCATGACTTTGCATGGTTGTGGTATATTTTATTCACCACATGCTTCCAGAATATGACTATATTTTCTGAAATGGATGTGGTCAAGAAAACATGACCCATTATGCATAGGGAGAATAAAAAAGTAGATGTACGTCGCTTTCCAATAATGGACTTGATGTCTCTTTTTAATTAGGCGGAGGACTACAGTACATTAAGGTACATCATCAGCCAGTTAATATAACGGGCTAATGGACGGGAAAGACATTACCCTTCGTGCATGATTGAAATTGGTCAATGTGCATTGAACAACCCATTTCGCTTCCACCCTCGACTAAAGGGTAGACCCGACACAATAGCAACCCATCAAGAATCGGATTTCTACTTTATTTGCCGAGCAACCTGATATACTCTCAAGAATAAATTATACCACTCTCAAAACTGAAACTGCCCCAAGCCACAAGCAAAAAGGGTCCTTTTGTCTACACAAAATACCACCACCACCACCACCACCACCATCACCCTGCCACTACGATTATACAAATCTCTCCGTCCACGCGAACTTCCTCGTCTCTTCTATTGCCCAAGCTTTTAACTTAGCATTGGGACTAAAAATATTATCGAGTATTTCAGTTATGTGCACAATCTCTCCTGCTAGACAAGACTTGTCTGTCGACAATGCAAAGAAAAACTACCAAGACCTTTCAGATTCAACAGTGATATACGAGAGCAAGCAATCAAGAAAAAATTCGCATCCAAAATCAGAAGTACGCGCATCGCCTATTTGCGTTTGAATCAAAAGGTAGCCCCCCTTTTCCCAATCGAGGGACCATTGAAGAGAAGAAAGGTGACGAGGATGCTAGTGTAAACCTTAGAAGTTTGGAGTGTTAGACTAAGAATCACAGGACATACAATCCAAACCAACACACACACGATTTTTACACCAAATCTAAGATTGCCATGCTTGGCAACTTCTTTCCAAGAGTCAAAACAAGAACTATTTACGATTTTCTCGTATTTTTGCAAAAACAAGACTTTCTATTATATAATAATGATAGATTAGTAAAAATGAGCAAATAATGACAAACTGGAAATGATAACGTACAAATTCTAACTTAAACAAATGAGCAAATATAGCGTTTAGATAACACTTTGCTTCTTCAATAATGATTTACCACTTAACATGTCAGCGACTTGTATCATATCGTCCCAATGGATGGTCTTACCCTTTCTCAATGTGACGTTGGCCTCAGTTTCATACAAATGTCTAACACAAGTAAACTTAATGGTATCACCATGAATACCAATAACAACTGCAGCAGAGTGCTTCTCGTGATATTCGTGAGTAGGAATAGGCTTACTTCTTTCATGCTGTTGACCACATCCATTCCAGGCTTCAATGAACTCAGTGGCTTGTAATGCAAACTTGACAGCCATTACACGGTCATTAGCAGTTGGTGTATACCCTTGTTGAACATGACCAGGAATAGCAGTTCTTGTTTCAAATCTACGATTGGCATTTTCCTTGATAATATCGGCAATCAATTCAGTGGAGTAAACCGAACTTGCTTGTTCATTTCGAATAATCAATTTCCCATTATGATCTTCACCACGATCAGATTCAAACACTTTGAATAATAATGACAAATCTTGTTGAAGTTGCTTCAAGTTGATTTTAGATTCTGGAGTATAGGTAGCCAATGCCCCCGTGATCAATCCACAATATGATGCAACATAACCAGAATGACCACCTTGAACTTCAACCACAAAGACCCTTCTTCTACTTGACGATGCCGATTGTTGAACAGCATCACAGTATGTAACCAATTGATTCAAACAGGTATCAGAACCTAACGAATATTCCGTACCAGGAACATTGTTAGAAATGGTGGCTGGTACCACAACCATGGGGATCTCAAATATTGGATAGTTTGCTTTCTGTTCATATAATTCATGCAAAGAAGTGAATGCTTCGAACCCACCAATAATCATCAAACCTTGAATATTGTATTTTTGCAAATAGTAGGCCACTTTACCAAAGTTTTGTGATGGTAATGATCTATTAGTTCCAATTTCCGAACCACCCTTATTATGCCATCCTTCAACATCCAACCATTCCAATTTTCTAAAATTACCCTTGACTAACCCAGTAAAACCATCCTGAGCGGCATACAAATTATGACCACGAGAAATACTATAAAGAGCAACAGCACGAGTAGCGGCATTCAATCCTGCCGATGCAGCACCAACATGAACAATCGCAATATTCAAACGCTTGTCTTCCGGTAATTTCTTGCTTCCATCATCAAATAAAGTAATATCACGGAAATGTCTATAAGAATCAAAGAAACTGGTATCTCTTAATCCCATTGCTTTATCAAATTGTTTGTTTCCAATCGCAGTCGCAACTTCTTTGGTTTGCTTGACCGCATCAACTAATGGATATTTGACAATCTTATTTCTCAAAACCCCAATCATGGGCGATGGAGTATTTGGAGTATTTTCAAGAACAGCTTTAACTGCTTCCACACCCTGCAAAGTAGCCAATCTACGATCAAATGCAACTGCAGTACCACCTCTTTGAACATGTCCCAAAATAGTAATTCTGGTATCTAAACCTAATTCAACCAAGACATCCTTGACTTCATCAGAAGTAATCGGGTTCAATTCATCGTCAATTGCTCCTTCGGCAACAATAACGGTAGTCTTTCTTCTACCATAGCTTCTATGTCTCGAACATACATCCTTTAACTCTTGCTTCCAAGTACCTGCTTTTGGTGGTCTTTCCGGAATAAAGATATAATCGGCACCAGTTGCTAAACCAGCCATCAAGGCTAACCAACCGCAATGTCTACCCATAACTTCGACTACGAATGCACGAGAATGAGAAGCCGCGGTGGCTCCGATATAGTCAACCATTTCAGAAATTCTCTCCAATGCCGAATAGGCACCGATGGTAACATCAGTACATGACATGTCATTGTCAATAGACCCAACCAAGCCAACAATGGTCAAGTGTTTATATGGAGCAACTTGTGCTTCGGTTAATCTTCCCGTACTTACCAATTCGTCAACAAGGGAAGGCCATTCACTTCTAAATAAATCGGCCCCTGTCAATGACCCATCACCACCACAAACAACCAATGCATCGATACCGTTTGTAATCATATTATAAGCCCCTTCTAATCTACCAGCCCGCTCCCTAAACTCTTTACATCTTGCAGTACCAATGGAAGTACCACCCACTGACAAGAACGAACGAACCTCTTCCCATTCCATTTTCTTTAATAAATCACCACCTTTGACTAAACCTTCGTACCCTTCATAAACGGCAAAAACATCACACCCATAATAAATCCCAGCACGCACAACTGCTCTAACAGCTGGGTTCATACCTGGTGCATCACCACCTGATGTCATGACAGCAATTTTCTTCTTTCTACCTTTTGGTTTCACTGGAGCTTCGCTATCAAGTAAGATTTGTAATTTGTTGGCGTCTTGAGATTTTCCTTTCAAGATTTCTTGAGTTCTGAATTTAATAAACTCTTCACAAGATTGGAAGCTTTTCTTCGACAATGGGTTTCTGGTACTAGAAAAGCAAATGATGTTATTTAATGGATCTTCAGTGATGATTGTTGTTTCATTGACATTTCCATAACTAATGTTTTGGGCTTCCAAGAGTTGCTTAATTTTTGCCAAATTGGCACTGAAAAAGACAAACTCTTTACGTGTACTATTTAAAGGTACATGCGAGGACAATCTAACTTTGACCACAGTAGATTCAGTCAATGGTTCAGTGTTATCACCATCATAAATTTCCAATTCTTGCCAAGGACGTACATTTCCTTTTTCATCGACATCTTGCAATGGGAAACTTTCCAACCAAATTTCTCGATTGGATTCTTTACCAACCCCCAATTGTAATTTTGGATTGCTTGCAACAGCTGCAGAACTACTATTTGTGACTCTTGAAAAACTCTTGGTCAATCTGAATCCAAGATTGTTGTAGAACTTGCCTGTATCTTCAAACTTTTGGTGATCATTTGTGACTAGCGAGACAAAGCTTATCCCATCTAGCGTTTCAGTAACAATTGGTCTAAACATATTTTGCTGTGACCCTCTTCTTTCTTTTTCTGGTTTTAGTCAATTGAAGTGAAAAGCGAGAAAAAGCAACAGATGGTATATTATTCCTATATATAGCTTTCTATGTTGAGATTGATTGGATGATGGAAATCCTGGTGCAATCATCCGACGTCATTTCATAAATGCAACAACCCAAAAAGGGTTTTCATTCGGAGTATCAGTTGCCGTCGGTTTTGGCCACTGGTACACGACTTGCGATTTTGAGATTTTTCTTTACAGTTTAACAATTTATACATTAATTACCCAAAACCGGATTAAATATAAACAGGATGGATTATATGTAATACTCTTAAAAGTAATAAGACTGTAAGCAAGTCATAGTTAAATTCCCCAGATCATGCTAACACCCAACATTGCAATTGGTGAAACCTACGCAACGGATAAACATCTTATCAAAATTTCACCCAAATTAATTAATCCGTGGTTTCTTCGCATGTTTTTTCCCCCCGTCCGCCTCCGTCGGACTTCAGTGGTTTTTCCTCTTTAGTGTCACCCAAGAGTTTATATTCAATTAATCCGAAACAAACACAAATTTTTTATAAATTATGACGTACTTAGCTATTGATACTGATAACATTATTTACTATATATCTCATCATTCTCTCCCTCTCTCACACTACAATAACCAATAGTTCAAAAACAAGAATAGTAATCAAAGACAATGAAACAAACTGCCACCCACTAGAATTAAGACTGCTGTATTTCATAAACAATCCATTGAACCCACCCTCAACTGCACCATTCTTGTGCTTCTTTGTAGTGCCACGACGAGACTTGTGAGTGGAAATACTCTGAGAACCGGTTTCCAGTCTGAGTGAATACGCGGCAGTTTC